>JAWWUD010000206.1:0-120133 GCA_033964015.1 Scolanthus callimorphus
CGGGCGCAAAGGGATACGACTGAATTTTGAACGTCGAGCGAGCGTGTGTGCTTCCTGAAGCCTGACGTCACAGGCGTGACGTCACAACATGCGCCGCCGTCGAGTGACGTTTTTTTTTTTTAGACGGGGGGAGGGGTGATTTGTCGGGGTGGCGCCGCCAGTCGAGTGACGGGGGGGAGGGGTGAGTTGTCGCCGGGGGGGATAGGAGGTTGCTCAATATTGGTGAATTATTCTCGAGCAATCTGCTTGAAAATATATCAAGAGTCTTTTGATCGAAACCATTCTTCCAAGCGACTGCAGAACTGTTCTATTGAAAAGTATGTTTACAAAAAGCCAGGGACTACGAGTGTCTGAAGGAATTTCCTGTTATCTGACAAGAAGGCTTAAACTTTTTCAGCGCAAATCCTGCTATGGGCCAGGGACTACGAGTGTCTGAAGAAATTTCCTGTTCTGAGAAGAAGGCTTAAACTTTTTTAGCGCAATTCCTGCTATTGCGGCAGAGATTGTTTTTATTCGCCCTTTCTTTCACAAAACAGTGGAATTTATAATGGTACAGAATTTTGTCGAAAGGTAAAAGTAACTGCGAGACGCTACATTTGTACATTACGGCAGTAGCGTGAGTCAAGAAGGTCATACTTTGAGAATTAATTTGTTTGGAGAGTCAATGGCGGCAAGTCGTTAAACAATTCGATTCGTGGATCAAAGTCACTGCTGGATAAGAGCACTGTTTATGGGAGATGGCAGTACATTCACAAGTTCCGAACAGATTTACATTCAGGTTATTCCTACACGGGGGAAAAGCTACTCAGGATGAAGGTAAAATTCCTAAAATTCGCTGTTTCTTTTTTCGAGCATGTCGACTTTTCTTGAATCTGAGTGATAGGTCGCGAGCCTAGTAACACTCAACGTGTTTAGCTTATATGCGACCCTAACTAAAGATCTCTAGAATTCTATTATTGTCCTTAAGAACGACTTAGTCGTGTTTTCTAACAACGAAGGCTAATTAAGCCTTCTCAGCTTTTTGCAAACGAGATATAAAACACTCCCAAAATCGACACAAGGAAAATCTAAGGCAAAAGTGCTGCAACCGGAACTGGTTAATGGTATTGAGTCTTGGTGATCACCTTACTACCTTGGACTTCCAAGCGGCAAGATATTGACTTATGGTACTGAAAAAATATTTTCTAGCAAAAAAATATGGTATTACAGTAAATTTAATTCTGTTGATTGGCTCTAAACACTTGACTTTCAACATGCATGGACGTGTAATTTACTACCAAATGGCAGTGCCAGTAGTAACAATAGGAAACAAATGAATTATGTATTAATATAGTACATGTTGTTTGCTAGAATTTCATTCACTATTTACAAGTCATTGTGATTAGTAGAAGTATGCCCATTCCCTGTGGAAAACAAAATTATGTTATACACTGTACACAAACAGGGTTTTATTTAGATTAGAAATACCAATTGGTCATTGAGACAGTAAAATTTAACACCGAATTGTTCCATATGACATACTTTGTGTCTAAAATTTTTTGTACCTTTGGACAATTCCAGAAAATATATGTACCCCCGGGGATGGCCAGCATTTGAAAATTCTGAATGGGAGGGGGGTTTTAAGCTCAGAAATTCTGAATGCATGGGGAGGGAGGGCACGGGGGGGGGGGGGATGGTCAAAACCTAGTGCCGCCTGTGGTGGTGGTACATATATTTTCTGGAATTGCCCATGATGGGTTTATCAGGCAGTGTATCCATGGGATTGAAATTTTGTATTTTTCCCTCTTGGTCCATATGGCATACTTTGTGTCTAAAATTTTTGTGCCTTTGGACAATTCCAGAAAATATATGTACCCCGGGGATGGCCAGCATTTGAAATTCTGAATGAGAGGGGGGTTTTCAAGCTCGGAATTCTGCCTGCATGTTTTTTTTCATTAAGCTGGAGCTATTGTAGGTTAACCTCTCAGGAATTCTATATGCATGGAGGTGGGGGTAAGCCATTTTGGAAATCTGGATGCATGGGAGGGAGGGCGGGGGGGGGGGGGGGGGGGGGGGGATGGTCAAAACCTAGTGCCGCCTGTGGTGGGGGTACATATATTTTCTGGAATTGCCCATGATGGGTTATCAGGCAGTGTATCCATGGATTGAAAATTTGTATTTTTCCCTCTTGGTTCCATATGGCATACTTTGTGTCTAAAATTTTTGTGCCTTTGGACATTCCAGAAATATATGTACCCCGGGGATGGCCAGCATTTGGAAATTCTGAATGGAGGGGGGTTTTCAAGCTCGGAATTCTGCCTGCATGGGGATTTTTGAAGCTGGAAGCTATTGTAGGTTAACTTCTCAGGAATTCTATATGCATGGAGTGGGGGTAAGCCATTTTGGAAATTCTGGATGCATGGGGAGGGAGGGCGGGGGGGGGGGGGGATGGTCAAAACCTAGTGCCGCCTGTGGTGGGGGGTACATATATTTTCTGGAATTGCCCATGATGGGTTAAATCAGGCAGTGTATCCATGGGGATTGAAAATTTTGTATTTTTCCCTCTTGGTCCATATGGCATACTTGTGTCTAAAAATTTTTGTGCCTTTGGACAATTCCAGAAAATAAATGTACCCTGGGGATG
Source organism: Scolanthus callimorphus (assembly GCA_033964015.1). Taxonomy (NCBI): domain Eukaryota; kingdom Metazoa; phylum Cnidaria; class Anthozoa; order Actiniaria; family Edwardsiidae; genus Scolanthus; species Scolanthus callimorphus. The sequence continues at coordinate 2,624 of JAWWUD010000206.1, forward strand.
GCCAGCATTTGGAAATTCTGAATGGGAGGGGTTTTCAAGCTCGGAATTCTGCCTGCATGGGGTTTTTTGAAGCTGGAAGCTATTGTAGGTTAACCTCTCAGGAATTCTATATGCATGGGGGTGGGGGTAAGCCATTTTGGAAATTCTGGATGCATGGGAGGGGGGGGGGGGATGGTCAAAACCTAGTGCCGCCCGTGGTGGGGGTACATATATTTTCTGGAATTGCCCATGATGGTTATCAGGCAGTGTATAATCCATGGGGATTGAAAATTTTGTATTTTTAACTCTTGGTCGTATAATGGTTTCCATTGTGCTTTTGATAAAGAATTATCCAACTTCACTATTGCTTGGCTTGGATCTATTGTTCAAACTAGCATCTAATAACACAGTATAGAGCCCCTTGATGGAAATCCGCTGACTATGGTGTAGCCGGCCCATAGTGCAGTGACTACCCATGGAGGGGACTCAGAGCGATGGGCACAGAAAGAAGTACGTTAGAGAATGTTGGAAGTTTTCCATTTCTCTTTAAATTTTTAACTTAAGAACACACATTGAGAATTACAAAGTTACTCAAAGTAGTAAAATCTTACATATCCTATGCTTTGCAAATGGTATACTTCAGTCTAAAATTTACCCCTATGTGTTTATCAGGCAAACCCTAGACTTGCTCAAAGTTAACCTCTCATAGGATACAAGCAAGCAAAAATTTGAAGGACTTTGAGGAAGTCTAGGCATAACCCATGGGGATTGAAAAATGTGTCTTTTCATTGTCAGTGGTATATTGGTTTCCATTTGTGTTTGACATAATTTTCAATGCTTTAGATATAACTTTAACCGTCTTCACTATTGCTTGACTTGTATCTGTAGTACAAACTAGCATCTAAGGCTACATTCCATTTATATGGGTGGTTGGGGAGGGGGGGGGGGGGGGGGTGGGCAGGTGAAATTCTTAGGGGATACACACATCTTTCCGACGAATGAGGAGGATGCAACTAACTTGTTCTAAGTTCTGTTACATTTCCAGTCATATTGTAAATTGAAATGTCAACAATTTTTCTTGGGAAGAATGCCCCCACAACCCCATTGAAGAATAATATAATTCCTACATGTTAGAGCCTCCAATTGTAATCGGTGACTCAAACAGGCTGACAACTTAGTACCAACTGGGGGGGGGGGGGGGGGGGGGGGTGTAAGCTAGTTTAACCTCTCAGGCATTCTATGCATTCTATATGCATGGGGGTAACACATTCTGTATGCATGGGGGTAACACATTTTTGAAATACTGGATGCTGGGGGGTCAACAACTAGTGTTGCCCATCCCCAGGCACATATATTTTCTGGAAATACCCATTATTAATATCAGTGGGATTGGTGATTGGAGCTCCGCTTTTAGGCAGTGCCTAAATCTATATATTATCCCTTTGCGCCCGTTCCCGCCTGTGATACTTTGGGTACCCTGTGGATATCACGCCTGTGACGTCAGGCTTCAGGAACCCACGCGCGCTCGACGTGCAAAATTCAGTCGTATCCCTTTGCACCCGTTCCCGCCTGTGATACTTTGGGTACCCTGTGGAATATCAGGCCTGTGACGTCAGGCTTCAGGAAGCACACACGCGCGCTCGACGTTCAAAATTCAGTCGTATCCCTTTGCGCCCATTCCCGCCTGTGATATTTTGGGTACCCTGTGGATATCATACATGCGCTACATTTGCCATCGTTTGGGACGCTCTTTTCTTAGGTATGGTGCTCCGCTCTGCGGCCTTCGGCCGCTAAGGAGCTCCGCTATGAGTGTACTTGGAAGACCTCCAAGACTTCAGACATGCAGGAGACCATGTCCCTGCTACCAGAGGCGTTTCCCACTGTACTTTTACATGGCCTTATTTATTCGCGATTCGGTGGCGTGTTTGTTTGCTACGCGAAATACACGAGATGCGAATGACTACGACATAAAGATCACTGGAGAAAGCTCTGCTCGCAGCGTAGAGACCATGCCAGAGGGAACCCAGAGACGTGATAGCTCAACCACAATAAGTGAGTTTTACCTTAGCAATTCTATCCCTGAGGAGACACACACACGACCCATACCACAGAAGTAGAGCACCAGAACGACCAGAAGGCCACACCAGCTAGTGTTTGGACACCCACTATATACACCAACAGACACGAGACAGCAATCATCTCGAAAGACCTTGCATGAACAGCGCCATCTGACACACCACCGGGTCAAACCTCTGGGCATCACCAGAGACTAGATTCACGATGTATCCTGTGTGACTTCGCTTATCGTCGTCTGGCTAAGGCGAAGGTCTGCGGGCAGTAATATTCGATATTATCGCGATATTTGGAAGTTTGCTGCGATATTTTGGTCACTGGGCTTTGATCACAATTTTGATCACAACAGTTCGGTTACCGAAGAGGCGGAACTACAGATAATCAAAATGGTTAAACTTGATCAAGTGAGTTTCCGTTACCTAGCGACATCAAAGTGAGTAAGTGCGCAGGCCCGTACTCGCATTCTTGGAGGGGGGTTCGTTGTCCCCAGTTTTTCAGAAAAAAAAACCCTGTATAAACCAAATTTCTAGCATTTTATCGTGTTTCCTACCTGTTTTGTGACCAAAATCCAAAATTTTCTGGCCCAAGGCCTAAGCAGTAAAAAGTGAGGCGTGGGATCCCTTAGCCTGTGTACATCCGCTACTAACCTACAAGAGGATTAGTAGCGTCTGTGAAATCCCGTTGCTTATCGTGTTCATGTCACGCAATGAAAAATAAATTTGCATAATAGTTCCAGCCAAAGACATGAATCGTTCCCCGCTAGATTCAATTCACTATTTTCAGGAAAAAAAAAACCTGTATAAACCAAATTTCTAGCATTTTATCGTGTTTCCTAGTTGTTTTGTGACCAAAATCCAAAATTTTCTGGCCCCAAGGGGGTTCGTTCGAACCCCTCGACCCCCCATCCCTACGGTCCTGGTGCGTTGGCAATAACGCATAAAAACGTCAGAGACTTTCAAAACTTCAAGACCACGAGATTAGTTCAATAATTTACGAACCCTTGACTAGGAAAAGGCAAACTAAGTGGATTTTCAATGGCCGGAAAACAGTTTTAGGCAACTAAGACACCATTCTCATACTAATGCTCGCAGTGAGAACACCCATTGAGCCGTTCTGGCGAAGACGGCTTTTGTTATTAAAACAGACCATTCTCGAACCCAAGCTCATCCCCGGCTCGTCACCCTCGCAGCGGAGGCTCTGGTGACAACCACTGACGCATGCGTGAGATTTATACAGAGCCGTTGAGAGAAAGGCTTTCAGCGCATGCTCCAACGCTGGAAATCAGTAAATCAGCGACGGCCCTCAAATGGATGTCCCCAGAGCCTCCCGCGAGCAGACGAGCCGGGGAGCTCTGGCTATGAGAATGAAAACAGACAAGCACAGGGAGCTCACCTTTACAGTTAAAATCAAGAAAAATAGTAAAATCTTTCCATTTGTACACGAAACTTAGCGCCAGACGGAAGCCATTTCGTGTTAATGAGGCCCTAGTGGGCGAGTGTCGGCAAAGCATAATTAGCCAATCAGGAAAGACGAAGAACGCAGCGCAAAGAAAAAGATTTCCTTTCGCGAAAAAGGGAAAGATTTTTATTATTTTTACTGATTTAAACTGTAAAGGTGAGCTCCCTGTGTTTATTTGCGAGATAATTACTGAATGTATTTCTCTCAAACACTCTCTTTGTATATCTCGCGAAATTCTGAGTGTTTCTCCGAACTGTTTTAACCTTATCTCCATGAGGATTGGGCGGAACGGCGGATAAAACTGTTCAGGCATCCATACCTTACTTAAGAGCATCACCATGGTAGTTACCATCCAACGCATGTTGGGTGAATGGGGAGCATGGGTTGGGCGGGGAACGGTGGATAAAACTGTTCGGGCACCAATACCTTACTTTAGAGCATCCCCATGGTAGCTACTCTCCAACGCATGATGCGAGGAATGGGGGAGGGGTGGGGGGACTATGGATAATACTGTTCTAGCATCTATACCTTACTGTAGAGCATCCCCATGGTAGCTACCCTCCAACGCATGTTGGGGGGACGGGAGGGGTAGCGGGAACTGTGAATAAAACTATTCAGCATCCATACATCAACGCATGTGCGGGGATGTGGGGGAGGGGTTGGGGGATGGTGACGGTGGATAAAACTGTTCTAGCATCCTACCTTACTGTAGAGCATCCCCATGGTAGCTACCCTCCAACGCATGGCTATCAACCATGAGTTGTACAAAAACTGGTGTAAGATCATCACACGAAAGAACGTGCTAATGCAGAGCCCTGTGGCGTACGCGTAGACCATCTCGGGGTGCGAGCTTTTTTGGTCCTTAGCGCGGCGAGTAATAGTCCAATAAACACGGGTTGACACACGTTACATATTGCGGCGACGAGTCCAGTACTGGCGATATACCCGTATAGGTACCAGGGAGACATGCGGAGCAAGACAGGATAAACGTCGGCAGCGCCCTAAGAGACTTTGTGTTGAGCTGCTACGAGATGTGGCGTCCCATTTGCGCTTAGGATATCTGTTACCTTAAAATATACAAAATAGTCAACAACATTGGCTAACCCTGTTTACAGCCCCCAATTTTGTTAGTTCTGTACATACACTGGAGAGAATTTGACACTTTATAATCACCCAAAGGAATTATCACATGATCTCAATTGGTAGTTCAGGCTAAGACGTCAGGGGCATAGCCAGAGACACCCCTTTCTTTGAATAAAATACCACAATGTGACAAATTAGTGGTTTAAATTTTGTGGAATATAGCAACGAAAGATCCATGTACCAGGAGTGGCTCACGTTTGTTCTTAGCAAAACTGATCAAGACTGATTAAAAGCTTGTCGCCATGGTCGCCTCCTAGCCCTGCTCAGTTGCCATAGTTACCTGAATGGCATGTGCTTTGTTGCCGTATACTAGCTCACCATAGTAACCTATGACAAATCTAGTAGTGGTTGCCATAGTTACAGGGCTGCTTTAGCGTTTGTCATAGTAACTCATAGCTACGTGGTACCTTGTAACTACATTGGTACCCTTAATTACTAAGCCAGATGCTTGTTGCCATAGTTACCTACTAAGCTAAGTTCTGGTTTCCATAGTTACCTGATAAGCTTGGTCCTCCCGGAGCGAGGAAACAGGTCTCCCGTTTCTATTGTTTGTTTGCTGCCCAGACGTAGGATCTCGTTCATCCACCAGAATGTCAGGGTAGACCGCAGGTTAGCTGTGCGTTTTGGGTTCTCTTTGACTATCGTGCGATCCACCGTTCGTACTTTACACTGCCCATCACGACGAACAAGCCACGACTTGGTCTGGAGAGATCAATAAAAATTGGGATATCAAAACGATAGAAGCTTTATATTTACTAAATAAACCCCTTCTGGCGGCTGTACTATCGGCGGATAATGTCCAAGGATGAAAATGGTACGAAAAATGAACAGTTGGCCGAGAAGCGAAGAACTGACACCTTAGGTTCAGCATGAGTTCGACATTATTGCAAGCATAGAAATTCATCATTCGGGCCGCGCTTTTACGCATATGAAGAATATAATTTCGTCAAATGCGGCGCACTTTGCGCGCATTAAGAATTTACAGGCTTTGTTTACTATACACAAAAAAAGAATGTTCATCAACCATTTCTCTGAGCCTTGATGAAGTGCGTTTATTAAAATCAGGCGCGCTTCGCGCGCAACGAAAAGAAATGTCTTTCTGTAAAACGTCTTCCACTACAAATCGGGGAGGGGGGATCACGAAAACTTTTAACAGCTCTGAGGGGGATCACGTAAACCATAGTACTTATATATAGAGGGGGATTACTTCATTTTGACAAATCCTCAACCCCCCTCATATTGCCCCAAATCCTCAACCCCCCTCACCCCCCAGGCGATAATAATGACCGGTCCCTTGTTCCATGGCAAGCGACAACAGTGGCAGAACGTGATCTCCCGGCATCCATTTTCGTGATCCGTGAAAGCTTACTTTCGACAGCCGTGATTCGTGATTTTTCACTTTTTGCACTCGTGATCCGTGCGGCATAACCCCCCCCCCCCCCCCCCCCCCCCCCCCCCCCCCCCCCCCCCCCCCCTGTACGCCCCTGTTAGACGAGTTTGTAAGTTAGCTCACAAATCTTAATATCTGTTTAAGGTCCAGCGCACGCAGGTTGGTGACCTCCATAACTAGAGCGAATTCATATTCACTATAGTGAAACAATCGCAAAGTGATTACACCAATTCTGAATAAAACCCGTGTAGGAGTGATTACAAAGTAATTGCGAATAACTCAGACAGTCATCTGAAATCCGCTCTATTGATGAAGTAGCGAATCCCGATGATAGTGTATTGTGGAAAAGCGCACATGAACATGATATCCCACAATAAGTGCAACCAAATTGTCTCCTCCCACCAAACCACGTACACCGCGCTATTTGTTAAGCAATGGTTACTTACCGAGGTATCACGGATTGATAACCACTAAATATCTGCTTGGCGCTATTGCGGTAATTCAAAGGGCAATCCGCAAGTAAGTTTTTTGTGAACCCGATTCAAAGGAATTACGAGGCTTCCTTGTCGAGAGGGTATAAGTAGGCGGTGTGAGTACCATCTTTGAAGAGAACGCTTACAAGTGCCAATACTGTGCAAGGATTGTATGGGCTATTATCTATTTATAAGTGTATAGTACACAGAGGTTGAGTAGTACATCCTTTTTTCCCTCCAATTTAGACTTGTTAGCCTCGGTATAGTGGCAGTAACCATCTCGAAAGCTTAAGCTACTATGGTCACTGCGCACCTTTACTTTTCTCCTACCTAATTGTAATGCTCTTTTGGAAGTATTTTTCTTCTATTGTAAATAATTTAGTTATTATAGTGCATAATAAACTGAACCTGAACCAGTATGCGTAGCTCCTAGTTGGCACAATTTTTCCTTATATCGCTTTATCTCGCCTTTCAATTGACCGTTTTCACGATGTTGCGAGAACAATAGCCTGGAGCCGTTCCGACTCGTTCTGATGAAGACGGCTTTTGTTATTCAAAACAGAAGGCATATTGTTCTCATCCCATTTATGTTGCGTGCGCAACATCGTGAAAACTGCCAATAGACCTCCTCGGCTTGGGCGTAATGTTGTCCCATTTCAAATCACGTGAGACACCATTTGAATAATCTTAGTCTTTGTTTGGGTTGCTTCCTTATTCATATATCCTTCGGTGTAGCAGAAGAAGAAAGAAAGAATACTCATGGGAATGCCACGTGATCTGAATGGGACAACATTACGCCCAAGCCGAGGATGTCTCTTGGACCATTTTCCCCTGATCTCGCTTTATCACGCATAAACTCGCGGCGAGATAAGGTCCCCAGAGTAGGCCTAGCGCGATGGCCTACATGTATCGAATAAGCTGTGAATTCCGATCAATGTAGCGCTGACAAACTTTACGATGTTGCACATATTTTACCAGGAGAAGTTAGGCCGAGAAAACGCGTAGCGAATACGAAACATAGTTTCCCGGTGAATTTTCTTTTCCAGCAATTGAGGTGAAATGCGAAAAAAAAATCCCAGCAAGCAGCGCAAGGGGGGTGAGGAACAGGTTATCTGAGGAACAGGTCCGTTGTGTGCCCGTAAATAATATCTCACTGTGCAAGGGGGTGAGGAACAGGTTATCTGAGCAACAGGTCCGAATATCTTACTGTGCAAGGGGATGAGGAACGGGTTTTCTGAGGAACAGGGGTCCGTTGTGCGCCCGTGAATATGTTACTCAAAGCTCATGATGTTACTGTACAAGGGGGTGAGGAACAGGTTATCTGAGGAACAGGCCCGTTGTGTGCCCGTGAATATCTTACTGTGCAAGGAGATGAGGAACAGTTTTGTGAGGAACAGGTCTGTTGCGTGCCCGTGAATATCTTACTGTGCAAGGGGATGAGGAACAGGTCCGTTGTGTGCCCGTGAATATCTTACTGTGCAAGGGGATGAGGAACAGGTCCGTTGTGTTCCCGTGACCCTTTTGTTGTGAGACACAGTAGCTCGTGATAATCCGTAAGACCTAACGTGAGCTCACGAATCAGAACTTACAAACAACCGGAGCAACCCCCGTGGCAATCTGACTGAACAAGTCGCTAACAACATAACAAAATAACAGCCTTTAGTGAGTGGGAGTTATTAGCATAAACACAGCACCTTATCAATATCTATTGATAGTGGAATACACGCCTCGACCGGTGGCTGCTAGAACAACAAGTCATTCTTAGGCAAAACAGAGCCTGATTTGTGTTTGATCTTTTTAGCTTGCTAACAATACATCTAATCTTTTATATCAATAATATTATCAACAGAGTACATCCAAAAACAGATATTTTTTCTTACAGTTCTTGCAGAGTAACGTCGTGACCTCTACAAGAGATTGACAAACTACTCCACTCATAATTTCATCTAGAAAAAAGATCTGTACAGGTGTTTAATAAGGCAAATACCTTATTGATTTTCCCCAAGGATCAACACAAGCAAATAACGCTTGATGAATGGAGTTTTACAACGCTTACCCAACCGTAAAAAATCCCACGCGACTTGGGAATAACACACAGAGCAAGCAACGTGGCAACTACACATGGCAATGAAAACGAGCCCTGTTTTTTACCTGACATTTGCTTTCTTCTGATTCAAAGTGATTCTTTACTCTTCTTATTTCTCCACTTTTTTCAAGTGAGACTTCAAATGTATATAAATAACATAATCGAATGAGGCCTTTTATGTCAAACATAATTAATTTATCATGCCTGACCTGTTGCACCGAAAAAGCAAATGCTTTCTGGCCTAACCAGTACCGTCAAAAGAGCATCAGTTTAAACTATAAACCGTCTGGTACTTACCTTAATTTCCCAAAGAGTACCGGGTGTAATTGTATAATCCTAAAACAACGTCCCGAAAATTCAAGTTCTTGGTTTCCGGCTAAGCACCTGAACCACCTTTCTGCTAGAACTTCCATGAATTTCAAAACATTTTGAAACTATGTAAAGTATCCATTCCCTTAATATTCCCAAACAATTCGTCTCTTTGATGTTCGTGCTCAAACACTCTATATCTCTTTGCGTCTTTAGAAGTCTTGCAGGCAGTGCAGGGTAGTCCGATCCTTTGCCATTTAATTCTTGGTTTAACGTGCCTTTGTCCTCCCTTAGCTGCATACACTAGCTCTATTGTATCCACGCCAATGATGGCGTTTTTAAATGTGTTTTAAAGTATTTGTTACGCCCCACAGGTTTATAATTGCTATCGAGTTATTCTAGGCTCGGTTGTTTTGGATGTTTTTCTCAAATGTCACAGTGTAAAAGTGCTTATCTTTATGATCTGAGTTGATGACAGTTGAAATTTTCTCTTAGTGACAAGGTGAGCGTCATTTAAACAGCCTTAGTGACGAGTTTGTTTGTGCTTGACTAAGCTGGTTCAAGCAAACAAGTTTTGCATCCAAATTATGCAAATAGAGACCTCTTTACGTCCGTATGCAAATTGTCTATTTCAAGTCATGCGATGTTGTCTTTTAAAATGGTTACATATCCACGTGAAATGGAGCAAAAATTTCCGAACGACCACAGGGCTCACAGGAGTGTAGAAATACCATATAAAATGGTCACATTTGAGAGAAATTTCCTGCACTTGCCACTGGAAAAGTAAACTAAATGATAATGCTTCTTGTTTATCTGACCGGTGATTGTGTGAAATGCACTTGTGAAGATTTGACTCGTATGTGTAGCTGCCCAACAGTTCTTCTCGGGGCTCTACTTCACACGTGCGATACCACATACAGTCAATTCCGGCCATTTTGTTTTATTTTCCGTCATAACGATTAGAGCAACAAGCTAAGAGCCCGTCCTCACGTACCCGGATATTTCAAAACGTAGATTTTTTATCCGTATTCAAAAAATCTGGTCCACACGGACCGTACTTAAATCGTTTTTGCCCGCCTACACGTATACGCGAAAACGATTCATTTGCAAGATGCCACCTATCAGGCATGCGCGGGATGCGAAGCATGCGCCCTTCGAACAGCAAGTAACTGGACCCTAACTTTGACATCATCGTATTTGAAAACCCCCGTTTTCGACCACCACACGAGGACAATAAATCTTCATTTGAAAAAATCTACAGTCTGAAAGCGTTTTCGAATACCTCCGCTTTTGTGGCAGAAAACGTCGCATACGTGTGGACAGGAGGTGCAAAAACGTTACGGAGAAAATAATAATAATATAACAATAATAATAATAATAAAAAACACTCCGTTTACGAAAATATCCGCCATACGTGTGGACGGAGTATTATATGCCCTAAAGCACTTGCCTGTCGCGCCATTAAAAATGATAAACTACAACAAAGCCACCACAACATAAGCAGGAGCCTCGTTCCAAGCCAAAAAAATATATGAGTTTTCTAATAAAGTATAATGACGCGGCATTATGAAAAGTTCGACAGAAGAAGTCCGACTGAACTTCGACGTTTGAGCTGGGCCTAAGATATTCAAAATACCCAACGGCCAGAGCTTCAATCCCGCGAGGAAGATCCATGGCTAAATCAAGTATCAATATTTAGCCATTAGGCCAAGGGTTAATCTAGGAGATGAATATTTACCACTAGAGAAACTCACTTTCCTAATATAACAGAAGGAAGAGCTATAATAAATCAGCAATGTGACCTGTATTCGCGTAGTCTCCTCGCAGCCTCTCTCGGACGATCGAAGTCACTCAACGCGCAAATCGCATTCCCGAAAGACTAAGAAGGAAACGTCATTTTTGCGTCCGAAAGCAACGCCAAGCAACGGGTGTGATCTTATACTCAACTACGAGCCCTCAACACAAGGAGCAGGTAGGAGATAGTGATAGTGTTGGCGTAAAATCCAATAGAATTCCGAATTTCGCTAATATTTTAGGGGCTGGGATGCTTGTCGAAAAAAAATTAACTATTAAAGATCCAGAAAAGGCGCGGTTCGAAACGATTCGAAAACGCTGCTCTACTTGTGGACGCGATTTTTTTTAAACGCGGCAAGGAAAAAGTTGCGTTTTTCAAAAACGTAATCGTGTGAACGGGGCCTCAGAATCAGTAGACAAATGAAATATATCATTGCCATATATCAAGAAAATTTTGCCCAAAAACTGTCGACGTGGCAAAATTTCCTTATTAAGAAATCCCTTACCTTATTTGGAAGGTCTGTCATATTTTCTTTCATATCTTAGCGATATGAGCAAGCAAAGCAAAGCAAAGAAAATTTACCAAAACTTGCAGATGTTCGAGAACTATCGTTCTCTTGGTCGCCATTTTGTCCTGGATCGAGATTTTAAAAATACCACAGGCAGCCCGCACGGATTCATAAAAAACGACAGGACTTTCTTGATATGTTTATGAACTAAGATATACACCACGATTTTCGTTTTTTGCCGTCTGGCCCTGGCAAGCGGACTGTACGTGTAAGGGACGGGTCATTATTTATCGCCTGGGGGGGGGGGGGGGTGGGTGGGGGGGGGGGGGTGGGGTCAGAGGATTTTGGGTAATACAAGGTCAATATGCAGTGATCCTCCCTCTATAAGTACAATGATTACGTGATCCCCCCTCAGAGCAGTTAAACGTTTTCGTGATCCCCCCCCCCCCCCCCCCCTATTTGACCTAGTAGAAGACAGTTGACAGATAGAGGGGATCACATTTTTTTTTCTTTCGTTGCGATAAACGCATTTCATCAAGCCATTTCATTGATAAAAGCACTTTCACCAAGAAAGTGTAGATGAACATTCCGTTATTTTATGTATTGTAAACAAATCCTGTAGTTTTTATTATTCATGCGCGCAATTGCGCGCCGAAGTTATATTATCATTTGCGTGAATCGCGGCCCAAATGACGAATTTCTATGCCTGTAACGTTGAACACACGCTTACTCTTCTTCGAACAAAGTGACTGCCCGCCAGGCCTATCACTGCAGGGCGTTGGTAGAGTTTGTTTTTCCTCGCCAAGATACACTTGTTCTTGTGAATGGTGCGAAGGTATTGTCTTCGTTGCGCGAGTTGCCAAAGACTATATGAGATGATATTCTTTATGCGCGCTCTCGTTTAAAGGAGGGCCACAATATTTTACAGAGACAGCGGAGCCAAGTTTTTCGCCAAGTTTTCATACATTTTTCACTAAACTCAGCCCCTCCCCCCCCCCCCCAGCAACCTTGCCATACAATCTTACTATTGAACCGCCCTACTTTGAAAACTTATCACTGAGGTGTGATCGCTCCTGGAGCATGCGCGTGTCGTGACAGGCTCCCTTTAATCTAGTTCGTATCTTCCATGTGAATTTATCGTGGGTTAAACTAGCTCGTTTTTTTCTTGTGAACTTATTGTGAGTTAAACCACCTCGTCTTTTCCTTGTGGCTCATCGTGAGATAATGTGGATAATGTGGTTCTTCGTTACTTCCCTGTTGTCATAACGCAGTCCACTTATGCATTTTATAAGATGTAGAAACTGAGACAGCCTTTTGATGTAGTTCTTTTTACTACAGTACTGGTGTCATTTTCTACAGTTCTATATACAGCAAGTCGAGAGGTACTTCTCCCTTCTAAATTTAAATATAAGTTATCTGGCAACTGAAATTCGTCACGGACGACAACTATTTGCCCCTCGTAACATGGGGTCGAGGCCCCGAGCCTCCCAGCCAGGGAAGCTAGGATGGGAAGGAGAGACAGTTTTCTGGGACCCAAACAGAAAGTACGTTTGGGTGGTGGAATAATATCGAACAGTGCATAGAACAACAGAATGGAACGTTTCCCCCTTCATATTAACTTCATCGATTTCAAGAAAGCCTTAGACAGTGTTCGCAGGAAAAGCCTCTGGAAGATCCTCACCTAAGATAAATAGCGGACATTTTACGACAACTTTGAATGCAGTGTGATCTTAGACAACTCGCTGTCTGACCCTTTCTCTGTTGGCTCTGGAGTAAGACAAGGCTGCATTGTTATCTCCGATCCTTTTCCTCACTATCATCGATTGGATCATGAGAAACACTACTGCCTACAGACCCAGAGTCGTACAGTGGACCCTTCTTGTACACCTCGAAGACCTTCATTATGGGGATGACTTGGCCCTTATGAAACGAATAATAAAGACCTTCAAGAATTTTTATAAGCAAATCCAAGACCAATGCGATGCACATCAGCTCACTATCGCACACCCCAGTGACTCTGGAAACTGGAAACCGTAGAAGATTTCACATGTTTAGGCAGCAATATCAGCACAGATAATGGAGTATAGGTATATCCACTCCATTTTCACAAGTTTTTAGAACCCTTCCCGCGAAAAACTGACCAATCACAGCGCTCGCTCTGTAACAGCTCGCATATTTCAAATGAATTAAAATGGCGGACGAGACGGCGGAGGGAAGTGAGAGTACTACTAGCAGCGATTATTTCGAAAGCAGCAAACAAGAAGAAAAATCAGAATCAGAGGAAAGGAGTTTATAATCAGAAGAGAGCTTGGAGTCAGAAGAAGAGGTTTTTAAAAATTTAATAGAATTTCGCTCGCACCGATATTTACTGTTGTCAGAATCATCATATATATTCATATTGTTTGGCGATCCGCTTCATGATAAAGACCTCACAGTACAGATCTCCAAAGCTATTTCAAGAAGATTATATCTTTCCAAAACCACTGTGTGCTTTTTGACACCGTCACCGGGAGACTGCCATTTATGTTTTCGAATATCCTAAGTTCGGTTCGATCAGGCCAAGGCTTCAACACATTGCTTTAAAAATGTCTCGACACTTCTTATGGTTCCTTTTAATTGGAAAAAATAAGGAATGGGTTTCTCACAAGGACGTCGTTTAGATAGAGGTTTGGGATTTTTGGTCATCATTTAGTTTCCGGATTTCGGAATATGCAAATTAGGCAAATCTAAAAATAACTACACTTGAGAAAATGGAGTGGGTCGAGTACAATGCTCGTTTCACGCTTTTACATCATGGGCTTTTGCTATTGTTCAACTTGTGAAAACCACATTGCATTGACGAGTCTGAGTTAAATAAATAAAATAAATCGAGAATTTGTACCTGTTTCCCCAGCGCAGTGTTTGGGACGTTGTTCCAAAGGATTAGTTTTCTTTCAAATCTGCAATTTTCCCAGTTCGTTTAAATAAATCATGATTTTTGAGTGGGTGTTCGACAGGATAAAGTGAGATTTGTTTTCAATACAGCTGGGTACAGCTAGATATGTTTCGATAGGGTGCTGTTATTTTAAAATATGCTATCCGAGCGTGCGTTTTCACTTCACAGGGTAGCGTACCCGACCGTGAAGTTCCATAAGAATGTGAAATCATCTGTCATTCAGTAAATGCTGGCTCACATGTGAACACATGTGAGGGTTATTATTTTTGAGGACTGGTAATTGCCTGGAGGAGTGGAGGTGGTAATAGTCCCGGCGCTATTTGCTGAATATACAGAAGCTGTGCATTTAGACAGCGTATTTACACGGTGTGTCAAACCACCCCTCATCTCTTATCATTATAGCTGTTTCAGGTAACACGCGACCCAGCGCGTTCAAACATCGAGAGAGCTTTTGGCAGTTAGGTTTTCTTGTGTAGTCAATCAAATTGTGAGCCAATCAGATCCTTGCCTAGTGCAGTGAATTGGCTTCTGTCGCGACATGTCTCGCAAGGGAAGCCATCGAATGCACTGAGTAAGGATATGATTGGCTCACACGGACACGGATTGCATTGATGGACAGCACAGAAAACCCAAATGCCAAACTCTGGCGGCAACGGCGAAGTCGCGTGTTACCTGAAACAGCTGTAAAAACTTGATATTCCCTGACTTTCCATTCCATAATCGCGGTTTTTGACACAACTTCGTACACATGACAAACTCATGACTCATGATGACAAACATTTCTGACGAATTATGACGTCATTATTGTATACTTAACGACGTCATTATGGAAAGATAGATATATTAAATATATAATCCAAGGAGGGAAATCCTCAACTTCAATGATCATAAGTTTAATACAAACTTGTTTCGTAGGTTACCACCCACTCCTCAGTTAAGTTAAGGAGCGGGTGGTAATAACACCTACGAAACAAATTTGTTTTTAAACTTATGATCATTGAAGTCGTGAGTGATTTCCCTCCTTGGATTATCCTGCTTCAACACTGTAGATCACTTTATTGGATTCGCCGGTGAATCTTCAACTTGGAAATATTAATATATATATATTTAAAAATGGAGGGGGGGGGGGGGGGGTCAAAAAGCAAAAAAAATATTCATACAAGGGAAAAAATAAAAAATAAAAATCATGCAGCCTCTGTGGCTCCCAAAAAAAAATTCTTGCAAGATTCACAAGTTTTGATTAGTCAAAATTGATGTTCTTTCAACGCTTTTCTAGGTCATTCAATGAGTACTCTAAGAATTTCGCGCCAGAATAGCATCCAAGCTATATATAATACAATATGGTTTTCAGAACTCACGCAATGGAACAATAGGATCGCACTCTTTTTTAAGAAATGACTACGAATGTTATTTACAAGAACATGTATCTTGGCCAGAGAAACAAACTCCCCCTCCCCCAAAACCCATACTATACACAACAAATGGAATGTTCACCTATCTTTTCTCTGAGGCTTGACGAAATGGGTTTATCAAAATCAGGGCGCGCTTCGCACGCAACAAAAGGGAAATTTCTGTGAGAGAAACTGCTCGAAGGTCGATACTTTTCGTGCAGCGCCGAAGTTAAAATTGTCGGAATGCGACGGAAGCCAGAAGGCCAGTTGGCGGTTGGAAATCGTACACGCGAGTTCGCAAACTATGAAAGTCGCAGTAATTCCTTGTCTGATAAGCCACAAAAAATTCTAGCAAGCCCTTGCGCTGTAAAAAAATATTCATGCGACAAAAACTCTCCAAAAAACGTTTTCGAGCAAGAGAAGAAAGTCCCCCCCTCCCCCATCACTTCTCTAATGGTCCGTCCCTAAGCACCTGTGATGATCCCTCATTGGAGTTAAACCTAGTGTTTCGCACGCATTACTGTAGATCGTGCCGGGCATTATAATCGAAAGCGCCCCTTTTTCGAAACGCACGAGCTCATTTAACAAATAATACGGGAGAGCATTGTAAAAGGCAGGAATACATAATCGATGGTGCTTCTTCGCACACATGCTATCACATTAAAGGGGATCAGCTAGATCTGACGCTGGAAGTCTCGCGCGCTTCAGTTGCACTAGAAAGTATAGCCTCTTACTCTGGCTTTCTTGACTAATTCTTCATGGGCATTTCCATGTCAGATTATCACTGATGGTCAGTCCTGGGTAATTTGGCATTACTAACAACTTCTAGCTCTTTGACAACGACAACCACAGCGTCAAACTCTTCAGGTTTTCGGGCAAAAGATATTCTCAACTCTTTGCATTTGTCCGGATTTATCGATTGCTCGATTATAGCTGGACCGGTTTTAGGAATGAAAACCGTTTGTTTATTTTATACCAATTCAAATAACTGCTTCGATCACCTTCCATAAGAATGTTAATATTTGTTACAAACATATGAGCAAATGCAACACGAAATCCCTACTGCGGTTTAGCGCAAGGAAACTGCCTAACTTGAGATCGTGCCTCGCAGTCCTTGAGAAGTAGCCCGGTAGGATCAATAGTTAAAACCCCGCCGCGCGAAAACTGCGATGTTGAAATTGAGATTTCTGCTTTTATGGGCACTATCTCTTGGTACTCTCCAATTTATCGAAACTTTTAAAACGAATTTAATACGTCTATAAGCCGTTAGCTGACTCTGGGAATGTTAAGGCAGGCCTGATTTCGATAAACACAGTTTTTCAAGCCTCAAAGAGAAGGTCGATGAACATTTTTTGTATATAAAGCCTGTAGGTTATTTTCTTCATGCACGCCACAAATGACGCAATTGTTATTATTGCGGCTCAAATGACGAATTTATATGCTTAACGTCGATCTCACCACTTACAACATAATTTTCCTCGCAGAAATTTTTAGCGTACGAAAGAAGGGAACTAGAAAATACAAATGGTATAGAAGATACTGGAATAGGCTACGTAGAAAATTTCTAGTGATCCCTTTCAGGGCTTTTTTCGAGAGATCCTCCCTTTCGCTCGCCCAAAATTAAATGATTCCCCCCCAAAACCCTCTGCCCGGCCGTATGATATCTCGTACCCAGAGCCTCTCGGTCATGCTGACTCGGAGGCCCTGGACGCAGACGAAACCGGATGTCCTAGAATCTAGGACATCCGGTTTTCTATATATGGTGACCGTCTTTGTCGGTTAGGCGAATTTCAAAATGGCGGGCGGGAATATCGGCCAATCAGAATCGGCTACGATTGTCTGCTGCCAGAGCTACGACAAACAACATCAGCGGAGAAGCCTCTGGGAACGAGATTGCCCGTGCGATGTACAGAGCAATGCCAGGTAGGCAGTAGAGAAGAAGGAAGAAGAACCAACTGGCTATCGAACCCCAGATGGAAAGGTGACACAGCTGGAAACAAATGAATGCATACACACGTGTTTAGTAACTTAGCCAAAGCCTGTTGTATGTATTTTTGAGCCCTGCATGTGCTAATAGAACAATATCCAAGAAAAAACAAACAGACTCGATGACAGATCACTTCTTCTGACATGCCACAAATAAGCCACAAATATTGTGAACAATTGTTTATTATATAAACTATAGTGTTTCATCAGGATTTCGGCCACTGAGAAATATCGTAATTCGCACGTGTGAAAAATTATAATAATGGCCACTGTAGCGAATTTTTTTCCAAAAAATGTATTTCCCAGCGAGCGAGTGAGATATCAAATTTGAGCACTCGAAAATAAATTCCATATCCCTGCGCGCCTATGTATTATTCCTGCATATGTCTCTATTTACTGCATCTGTATATACACAACAGACCACTGCCTGCATTTCAGCGTGGCTGCAAGTGGCTTTACTCACAACAGGGTCCTGAAGGAGGGTCCCAATCCCGTTTCCCGGCCGTTTTTTGGGCAAAATCCGTTCCCAGTAGGTAAAATCCCGGTCCCGGTTGGATCAATAATTAAAATCCCGGCGCGCGAAAACTGCGATGTTGAAATTGAGATTTCTGCTTTTATGGGCACTATCTCTTGGAACTCTCAATTTATCGATATTTTTAAAACGAATTTAACATGTCTATAAGCCGTTAGCTGACTCGGGGAATGTTAAGGCAGGCCTGATTTCCATAAACACAGTTCTTCAAGCCTCAAAGAGAAGTCGATGAACATTGCATTTTTTGTATATAGTCAATAAAGCCTGTAGGTATTATTCTTCATGCACACCACAAATGACGAAATTGTTATTATTGCGACTCAAATGACGAATTTCTATGCTTAACGTCGATCTCACCACTTACAATATAATTTTCCTCGCAGAAATTTTTAGCGTACGAAAGAAGGGAACTAGAAAAATACAAATGGTATAGAAGATACTGGAATACTACGTAGAAAGTTTCTAGTGATCCCCCTTTCAGGGCTTCTTTCGAGAGATCCTCCCTTTCGCTCGCCCAAAAATGAAATGATTCCCCCCCAAAACCCTCTGCCCGTATGATATCTCGTACTCAATTTTGACACAACGTGAGATATCATACGATTCTATTTAAATAGTGGATCCGCCATTTTAAAAATGCCTATGCAAATTTATTAAACCGTTTTCCAAAACCTCGCAGATTGCGAGGGATCGAAGTAAAATTCTATTTTCAGGTCAAAGTCCGTTGAACAGTCTCAAAATGCGAAAAATGAGATAAATTAACGACTATTTATTAGGATATACAAAAGGGGAGATTTGAAAAATCCCGTTCCCGTTGAAGCATCTTGATTTCCATTCCCGGTAGATAAATCTTATTCCCAGAACCCAAATCCCGTTTTCCCGGCCTAAAATAAGGTGAATCCCGGCTCCCGTTTTACCCCTTCAGGACCCTGTGATTAGGTACAAAATTTCATAAGGCTTAGATATAAAGACAGTTTTGTAATTGCTTTATTCAGGGGCAGAGAAAAAGTTTAGAAGTTAACGAACAGAACAGTCGTATTTCGGCAACGTGCACGCAAAAAATTAAATACAATTGCAAAAGAGCGCTTTCTTATTGCTCCATTTTGAAGGCCATTGTAGCTCTATCCAGTTCTATCCAAGATTTGTTAAAACTTGAATAAAACATAGGTACGCAGTGCGTACGGGAAGCTATTTGCTGATGTCCTACAGGGTGGGACGGACTGACCGTGTACCATTCTCGAACCCAGAGAGCTCCCCGGCTCGTCTGCTCGCAAGGGAGGCTCTGGGGACATCCATTTGAGGGCCATTCTCGTACCCAGAGCTCCCCGGCTCGCTCCTCGCAGGGGGGGGGGGGGCTGATTGGGTAGATTGGCTGTCAGAGTCAAGTGTGCGTCTGTGCTCAACCAATCTACACCCACTACCGCAGCTCTCCATTTTCATAACACCCCTAACCATACATCCGCAGACATGCTACTTATCCCTTTAGAACGACTGACTAACAAAAGAGATTCTGTTAGGAAAGCTAGGGAGGCTTTTTTTATCAACAGAGGTCAAACTTTATCCCCCAAAGGTCTCAATACTAGAGACGAAAATTTTAACAATTTCAGCTGTTAGATCTTTATGTATCTATTATCTTTTTGTGTCTTCCTGTTACGTTTTATCACGTGACACCACTTGTATGTATCTATTTCACGTTTGAATTTTGACGGTTATTTTATTTATAGTAGTTACCAATGTAAATATTCACCATTACCTGAAGAAGGTCGGTACTGGCTGACCGAAATATCGTGTAAATGAAAATTATAAGCTGTTAATCAACCATTCAAGTTTTTATTCTTTCTTTCATATCTACTGGTTGATAGGTCCTTTATTGGATCCAGCTTCAGTTTTACTTGTAAGCGGTCCTGCAAATACTTCAAAGTTTATTCAGGCCGCTAGGAACGAGGTTGGGGGCTGATCATGAGAAAAGAGGTGGGACTTGTTTCGATGACGTCACCGGTTAAAGTAATGCGGTATTAATTGGCTGATTGCATTTTTAAACCGCACCGGGGGAGTTGAGGACCTCCCTTAAAAAGACCCTCCCCTGGAATTTCCAACCTCATAAAGGACCCCCTCCCCTGGAATGTCCATTTTTTCTGGCAAAATACCCCTGGAACAATCCCTGGAAAATCTATTTTTGGATAAAATGTCCCTGGAAAGTCACCTTTTTTACCCCTCGCCACCTTGGAATTTTCAGTCTCCAGACTCACCCCCTCCCGTGGAATTTCCAAAGTCCAATACAACCCCCCTGGAAAATTTTCCATAGTTCCTCAACCCTCCCGGTGCGGTTTAAAAATGCAATCAGCCATTCTCATATTGGATTTTTTGTCTCTTAAAGCAGGGACGTCCCTGCTTAAAGCAAGCGATAAATTTAGAAACTATTGTGTATATGCTCAGTGGCAACCTATTGTCTAAGTAGTTCTACCTTTTCCCGTCGACTCGGATTAAAAAATAACTTTTTCGATCACGCACTTCCGGTAACAAAACACATGAAAAAGTGCTTGTCTTTGAGAAAAACTCAGAAAAAAAAAACTCACCTTGACATCCCGGTATTCGAACCCCGGACCTTCAATTTGCAGAGCGGGAATTCTACCGATGAGCAATCAGGATGATCACGTGATATGGTGGATCTTGCTCGAATATTCCATCAGACTTCGAACTCGGGACTCATTTCTTGGACTTGTAGTTTCATCCATATTTATCTATGTCTTGTACTTATGTCAATTTTGACCGGTGTTTGCTGAATTCCACGTTCAATATGACTCGATCGCATCATCACTGACAAAACTCGCAAACATCCACCTCGTAAATTAGGTGATTGGAACAAAGCAGCACGACGTCGAAAATTTGCAGCACAAGACCGAGGAAAGGTTTTATTCTTTGAGAAAAACGCAAAAAAAAAAATCAAACTTGACATCCCGGTATTTGAACCCCGTGATTGGAACAAAACAGCACGACGTAGAAAATATGCAGCACAAAACTGGAAAGGTTTTATTTTCATGCACTCCAGCGTGATTTGATCTCTTGTAGCATTACAATTAAGAAAACATATTGCGCATGCTCAGTGGCAACTTTGATATTGTTAATGTTTTTCTACCTTAGCATACTTATTTACTTGTCGTAATGGAAATATTCTAAATGATACACGATGGTGGGCATGTATGACGTGATACCGAGCATGCTCAATTCACATCACCTCCAAGAAGAACATTCTCGTCCCACATGGACGACTGATTGGCCTATGTGACCTATATATATGTTGGCAGAGGTCTGCAGCTTAGAAGGGAGAAGGGACAAAACACAGGATACCCAATGTCGAACAAGTGGCTGCCATGATGCTACAAGGGATGGAGTGGTGGGGAGATATACCGAGAGGGGAGGGTAAGTCATGTCCGTAGCCAGGGGGAGGATGGTTTAGGGTTCAAAGGTCGTTGCATGGACCCGAAAACAATGATTTGGCGATCCCCCCTGTCAGTAGCAAAGTCATAAAAGTCAACTGGAAAGGGTCCATTCCAAATACACTGCAGCACGCACATGAAATAAGTGGGAGAGCACTAATAAGCAGGGAGGGGAGGGATGTTAGATACATTAACGGTGACCTTCATGGAGAACCATTTATTGAACCGGAAATGGATACATACATAGTCCGAGGGTGACGACTAAGAAGCTATTTGCATACAGCAAATAGCTTCAAAAAATGTGAAGGTCTAATAACCCAAAATCAGAAGGGTTAAAAAAATTGAGCGACAATTTTGGCGAACAAAAAATACCAGCTTTGGCTCGCATATGCGAGAACACTGTTTGTAGAAATACTTTCGAACACTTAGTTACAAGCGCCAATGGTTGAAGTTAAACATATCCAGAACTACAAAAATATCCAACATTTTTGACGCGACGCGAGCGAGCGAGTTAACAAAGTCTTAAATTAAAATCGTTTTTCATTTTGCGGGCGTTTCATAATTACCCGCGGGTCACCTTAAAACGGGCCTCTCCACGACACTGATCTGAAAGTCACTATCTAAAGATGAGAGTCTGTAAATAGCGTTTAATTAATAAAGTCTATTAAATTTCTAGCATATTGAACGTTTTTTTTCCTGGAAAAGAAAGACAACAAAAGTGTGGGGTTTGCATGTTAGTCTTGCTTCGTCTAGACCCCGTTATGAATGGTAGAAAGGTTTATTTTGTACGGCCTTGCAAATCATTGCGCTGTAGGAAGCGTGCACTTGACGAATTGATTATCTTTGATGTCGCATTAACGGTGGACTTGGCAAAGGAGATGATCCTCTGGCGCACACATTGTAACCATACAATTAATGTAAAAAATGTGGTTACTAGTTGTTGAAAACTATAGCATGATTATCGGGTCCGACAACCAAGAGTTCCGTTTTTAAAATACAAAATTACCTTCATAAACGCGCCTCACCGTACCAGCCAACGTGCTTGAGCCCATATCAATGCATCCGCTATTTTTAACCAAATTAAATTATTCAACGGAAACATTTCACAGAGCAATTTTCTTGCTAATTACAGTATTTCCCCCCAGCTTGGCGTGACGCTAAAATCGCATTGATGAAAACATTATTCAAAATGCAAAGAAAAACGAAGTTGAAGGTTACGAAGGACAGCTGTTAAACAAATCGCATTATTGGAACCACGCTACCCAACCCAAATTTACAACCAATGAAATATTATTTGTTTTCAATGAGTATTTGCCTCAGACAGTGCATTTATCTCTTAAAAGTTTCAAACTTGGCAAATCTTAGGCTTTTAACAGTATTATTCTCTTCTAGAAAAAAATAAATGTTTTAGTCACACTTTTGTTTTTTATTGAGCTTGCAAAGGCTTGCATTACTTGACAAATACTATACCAATTAGTGTGATTATACAAGTGACGGAAAATCAAGTTATAACGCTTAACCTGTTACTGCTAAATTCGCATTAAAAAGCAGAACATATTCTTACACTCTTAACCACAATGCGATAGCGAAGTGCTAGCTAAAAATTTCACCACTTTTGACTGCATTATTTTTCAACTTTGTCCATCAAACTGAATAGCCATTGTCTTGTAAAAAAGTGATAATCTTCATATTCGTTTTGAAGTGTTTGCTATGCAATATCAAGAAGAAATCAATTAAAATTTTCAAAGTCATTCTGTTTTTACCTTCAAGCCAAAGAAGGCTACGGCACAACTAGAGAAATACATCCATTCCTGCCAGCATTTCTTTTTTAACGTTTTCTTTCGTTACCTTCTTTTGCCGCCTTTGTAGCCCAAATGTAGCGTTCTCTAGTATTTCTCAGTCGGAGTCCAGCAGAGTTTTAACTATTAGCGTCTAATGCTCTGGCTTTTCAGCTTCTTTTCAGTCTTTTTAGCCCTCATTCAAGTTACACTAAACACCTTGAACAGCTGCACAAACGAAATCCGTCGACTTGCACCTGCTTTATCTATATCACAACTCATACGGAAAATAACCCGACAAAACATGATCTAGAATTGTTTTTGTTCGTACTAGAAATTAAAACTGTTTTTCTCTATTTTTTCCGTCTTCTGGGAACCAATACATGTGTACTGTAGACCGAAATATACCCTAAACTACAATCCCGGTGATCTATAGAACGACCATCGAGTCGCGAGAAAGAAAACAACTGCCGCCTGCAGAAATAAACGGCAGGAAAGAATTTTGGCAACGCTAAGGTAAGGCAAGGCGCTTTATTTTCGTCTCAATATTCTAGCCTTCAACTGGCAAATCGGAAAGACGGGGCCTCGGTTTTTTGTCGCGTCTGAAGGAAGTGAAACCCAGGAGAAATGCCGAACTGTTCTGCCCACGATGTACCACAAAGATCAATCGCTATAAATCCCTAACCCGAGCACAGAGAGAGGCGAACGCACGCAACTCACGCACACACCTGTGCTTCTCCTAAAAATTTCTCTATGTTTGGGTGATGTAAAGTGGGCTCAGGGGATGTTCTCGCCAGTTTAAAGAAGCATTTAAGGGCGTTACATTACCTTCGAGACGCCGAGCTATAGTGTGGTGATGTGAAGAGCTGGCAGTTACCCACATAAAGGCTGTGCAGGGTCCTACATTGTCTTGTGTACAAGGTATATATGCCAAAATGCGTGGGATGTAACTAAGTACAGAATAAAATAAGAAAATTCTTCATCACGTCAATACTCAATTACACTCCAATTGCCTTTACAATTCACACATGCCAGACATACTTGTCCCCAAAATGTGTTGATCATTGAAATAAGATCTATGCGTTTGAGAAATAATAATTAACATCATCTCTAAATTTTTAATATGAACTATTGATGCCCGTTTTGTGTTTACCATGGAGCGCGCAATATTTCCACTTGAATAAATAAGCCGCGTACCGCTATATTGTTTATTGAGTTTTAATATCGTAATAGGACCAATGTGGGTAATACGGGATATGATCTCCAATATTATATTTGTTATATTACTGTTTTCCTTCTGACAGCCTTGAGTGGTGTTTGGAAAGTGCTAAGTCTCTGTAGACTGAGGGTAACATAAGGTCCGAGTACTGCTCGACACGATATAGTACCATAATACTAACCTGACTCAAATTATTTTCATATATTTATTGATGATTGTCTGTGCAGTGTAGGGTGTACAGGGCGTGGCTTAAGAGCTACCTGTGGTGTGGCGGGCCCTTTGTGCGTGAAAAAGTATAAAAGGAAAGTTTAATTATTTCCCTGATTAAGATAAAATAAGTTTGGTTTACTAAGACAACATCCCGCTTCTCCTGCCAAGATAAAGCAATAAACAGGGTCTATCTATAAAGGAGTCCCCCTGTCTTGTAAAGGGCTGTTCTATTTAGTATCTGTTGCCCCCTACCGAGGAACCTGGAATTTTCACTCAAGGATCGTTGTTTTGGGCTTACACCGGGCCTTTCTTTTTTACCCAACAACATTACAACATTCAGGGGAGTAGCCAGTATTTGGTAAAGGGGGGGGGGGGGGGGGGGGAACAACTCTGAAAGGTATGGAGATTACCCTTGACATTTTGTCGATCTTCTTTAATGTTTACTATATTCAGTTTCACTATCAAGCTTTCACTGCCTCGACCAGAAAATCGGGGAGTCTAGTTAGCTAGATAGATAGATAGGTTTATTTGTACCTCTTGCAGCGAAACTGAATTACAGGTACAGGTCAGAGAAAATAATAATAATATAGTACAACTGTGAGTATGAGAATTGGACAAATAATTACTGGAAAATGACATTCAAACTATACCCGGGCATACTTATTGGTAATAAAGTTCTTAAATCTTCTTAAATAAAGTTCTTAAATCTATCAAGGAACTATAAATAGCGTGAATTGTGGGTCAAGTGTCTGTTACGTTTATTAGCATCCCGCCAAAATAATTGCGGTAATTGTCCCCTTTTCGCTCTCAACAGAAGATATATTACAACATTGAAAAACTGCGGTAAAAGGCAGAAATATGCAGCTTAAGAATTGTGTACTAAAATGTATAAAAATTTTTGCAATCATTATGCGGGTGACAGGCTTCAAAATCTTGTGATACCCGCCTAATGCGGGTGAGTTGACATCTATATGGTACAGTATACACCATTTTCCAAAATGGCGACTTTTTGTCCCTTTGGCCCTTGTTGCCTCAGGTTAATAATGAAGAACATTACACAATTATGACCCCTTTAAGGCCTATTCCGGGCCTTTAGATCGCCCAAAATCGCATAAGATCGCTCTATCTGGAATATAGCGTGGTTGTTTTGATTTGCGCCCGAACTAATAAAGAATAAAAGACTGACAAAAAGCGGCCGGTACAAAACACAGGTCACAGGTCACAGGTCACAGGTCACAGGTCACAGGTCACAGGTCACAGGTCACAGGTCACAGGTCACAGGTCACAGGTCACAGGTCACAGGTCACAGGTCACAGGTCACAGGTCACAGGTCACAGGTCACAGGTCACAGGTCACAGCGAAACCCATTCACGATCGCCAGGTCACAGCCCTCCCACCCAAGCCCGTTCACGTTCCCCTTAGGCATTTTCGTATCAATGGACACATGTGGGATGTGCTGACTTGATTACTTTCTATTTTTTACGTGCCATCGTACGGGTGTTTTATGTATGCAAGTACGACTCTTCGTTGGTTAACGTTACCTGTAGGTCGACCCAGGCACAGAAGCAATGTTTTATTTATTTATTTTTTTTAATAACAAAAAGGATGTTCAAAAGTATTATTTTTTTATTATAAAATTTCCGATCATATGAAGTGCAAATTCTCCATTCTGCGAATGAGAAAATCAGATTGCGTGTTACTTCAAGCTCTGTGTTGCCTGCAGATTGCAAAGGCGGAAAAAGAGTGATGAATTTTAAACAGCTGAAAAAAAAACCTAGACGTAATTTCAAAACAGCAAACAAGTGATAACAACAAGCGTGCATACATGATTAATATTTGCATATATGTTTTACATAAAGAATGACTCGTTCTAGCAAAAATACATACACTACATACACTACATACACTTAATCAATATGGTTGAATTTCACTTGATATATCAATGTAACATACCAGACTATATCATATATCTTGGTTAACCTGCAGAGACCTCTTGGGTGACATGCTGCGAACAATTCGCGATTATATGCTCATGCGATAAAAACAGTGGCTCGCGAGTACTACTTTCCAAATGCGATAATGTTTTGCACCCCGAACAGTTCATAGCTTGGCCGTGCCCTACAACGTTTCAGGGCTACGTTCTATTTCTGAACATACTTATTTATAGAAAGGCACTACGGCATGCAATGGCTATTTTGCCAAATGGAACATTGGACGATCACAGTTGGATCGGTCGGAAATCATACTGTAAATTGACTTAAAAAGCCAAATATCAAACGCAACAAGGAACCACTTCTTTTTGCGCCCATTGCCTTGGTTCCTTAAAACCAAGCAATTATGGCTGAATATACGCGAGTAGTTGTCGCCTAAAGTTTAAGCCCAAATTCATGGGTTAAATGCCTCTTGTGGACTTCCTTAATGTCATTCTCAACACCAGTTACATCAGTGTTATTTGCAGTAATGCCATCCGCTTTTCTTAGGACGCACGCTTTGTGCAAGTGGTAGAACACCGCTTCTGGGTCCCTCGTTACCTGTCAGTAAAGAGAAAGGAAACTGTTATAATTATAACAAAATACGACATTCATACATTTGAAATATCGCTGTCATTAATTACAATTGCAAAGAGAACGAATAAAAACTGATAAACAGCTTGTAGTTTCCATCTAATCGCACCAAATTAACAAGGCTCCACTTGCGCGTTCCGCGTTAGGTCATACATAAGAAAGTAGGTTGTTGGTTCCACACGTATGCTTGCCTTACTTTGGCATCGAGATGTGTGTCATGTTGGATGCTTTGGTTGGGGATTCAAATTGCTACGTATTAACTTACTTTTAGCTGGAGCGTGTTCTTTTGCTGATAGACCCTCCTCTCCCAGTGTTTCATCATGATATCATAAGGGGCTGGAGGCGCTGCATCGCTTGGCTTCTCTCTGACCTTACAGGATAGAGTAAAAGTAACAAAGTCGTTGTGTAAAGTGTAATAAAAGAATGGATAATAAACGCGTGAATTAGGTAGGGTCTAGAGTAGATTTCAAATGAGTGTCGTGAGTAATTTGCACTTACTTTGCGTTTACTCCTACACGTTTTTCAGAATTTTTGTATTTATGGTGCGTTTGGTTTATCACACTCGTGAAATCGGCTCTCCATATTATATGTAATTAGGATTGTGTCTTACCCGCCCACCACATCCATAACATGTCAACGCTCTGGTGTCCTTCAGGAACACGAGTTCGTAGCGTTCAGGTCTAACGGATGGAGCCCCTAACGGTACTCTCTCGGTGAAGCCAATCGTTGAACGTTCCTCGGCTACTCTATTCCTGACTCTTTTACCTTTCCTCTTCTCGTTCTCCTTTTTGCCAGCCCCGGCTGGAACGTCTGGGCGAATTTGACGCGTGATGTTTGGTCGCCAGGTATTTATAGCGTGTTCCAGAACGCCCATCTCGAAAGAGACGGCCACCTCGTGTGCGCAGAGACCACGCTGCCGGGACCCTTCGCAGTCGCACTGTATCTTGTTGCCGCCTACTTTGACTAAGTGAATCGCGTCACTAGTATTGGACATGACAACTTTGTTGGTTTTATGCCCCGGTGCTTGACTTATGCCATTTGCTTTAACAATGGATTCTGCATTCTTCCATGGCGCTCTGAACATGTCTGGAAGACCAGTCTCTTCAAAGTTCCCCAGAATATCGCTCTCCTCGTAACCAGGCCTATCACTGGACTCAGCAAAATCATCATTTGTTGCGATAAGAGGACTGATTTTCGCAAGATGTGCTTTCTTTTCTTTATCTGTCATCCTCCTTACCCATTCCTCTGGCCATTCCTCTAGATCTTACTTGGACCTTGAGAAGAGCAAATTCTTTTGTTAATACTGTCTCTAGTGCTTTGACTTGTTGGGTAGAATCGCTTGTTACCATGTTTCCTGTTACCGTGTTTCATCGGGGAAACGTGGTGCTCATCGTCTTCAAAACAGTATTGTATCATTGAGTGAGGCTCCAACTCGCCGTTATGATTGGTCACTTCGACTGTTCTTCGCTTAAAATCTTTGTACTTTGCGTGGGTCCAGTATGTTGTGACGACAAGATACTGGCCTTCGTCGAGAGGTGGCCTTTCTTCTTTTCTTCTTGGCATTCTCTCAGAGAATGTTACCTCGCCGTCTTCAACAGTAAGAATGCTTCCAGAATGCCCTTTATTAACAAAAGTGCCGTGATCATCTTTCAGCCAGTCATCTTTGCTCTTGAGGCAATCACGATTAATAACAAACACGGCGTTCTCTTCACAATGAAGGGGTCTATCTACACAGACCCTTGCAACGTCCACATTTAAAACGAGAATGTCCAGCAATTCTCCAAAACTGTAGCTTGCAGATCCTTTTTCGTAATAATGCGTGGTCACTTGATCTCGAAATAATGCCATGGTGATACATGTAGTGTTTACCTAGGAGAGAATGAATGAAACACGTTTCCAAGGTAACCGTGTGTGAAAGTACATATAATATGATAAAGTACATAAAACTGTTGCCTAGATCTAAGATCTACTTCGCTTGTTTGGTCGCTGATAGGGTATGCATATTTCAGGGGGGGGGGGGGGTAGATATTTTCTGGAACTACACATTATGGTACCTTATCAGAAAAACAGAAGTGCATGTAGAGCTTATTTTATATGGTACCCCTACCTGAAACAGCTGTAAATTATATGATACTTCTCCCTAAATCCAATTATTTAAAAAGGTGGAAATCTAAGACTCTTTGACTTGAAGCTGTACTTTTTATTATTATTGTTTCTGCAAATTTTGGTATGGAGTCCTGGATATTCCAATGCATGGGGTCACAGCATTTTAGCAATGGGGAGGGGATGTCTGACCAAGGGTAAATTTTAGATGGTGTGCCTCAATGTAACAGTTCCTAAAAAACCTGATAAAGGACTCAAGACCAGTAGTTCTGAAAATGACCCATACAGCCCCCTACTAAATAGTCAATATTCATATTCAAATGGTCAGACTGGGACAACATTAAGAATGCGGGTTATGCTTTTGTTTCACTTTTTGTAACTCAGTGCAAAGAATCCTCACTGCAAAGAGGCATGAGCCTCACTTGAGTGTTCGTCCCAGTCTGACCATTTGTATACGAATATTGCGTATGACCCAGTGAATGTATGAGAAATATACTCCCTGCCCCTCCCTCCTTTTATCAGGGGTAACAATTTCAATTTCAATTTAGCTTTAAATTTCTCATCAGGGCAATCTAAACAGTACCAAAACAGAAAATGTTACACATCTCCCCCCCCCCTAAATAAAAACAACAACAGAAAATATTACCCTCGCCCCCCCTAACCAAAAAAATGTTGGCATACCTCCCCCCCTTCCCATCAGAAAAAGTTTCCTCAGTGGAAATTGGAATATGTTCACTTGCCTCAGGGCTTTATGTAGGATAAGTAACTGCTAGAATTTCCAGTTGCATAAATTGCGTTCGAATAATCTTACCTGTTTTACCGATTTTCCTGTGAGTCTCCTGTGATTTTTGCAGTTTCCTGTGAATCAATTTTTAAATATGTTTAAATCTAGTCGTGTATATGCCTTGATTCTGGCTTTAGGGACCGTTTGTAGCTGACAAACTTCTCCACACAAGCAGGCTATTCAAATGTACGGCGTGAAGAGAAAAGGGTGGGATCGCATCGGGCAAGATATTGAGTACGTTATTTGGGCGACATATCTTCCTTATTCTAATTCAAGAAACGCCATCTGTGACTAGTTCAGACATCATAAACGTCCGCAAAATCTTTCAATGAAATATGGATTTTTCAAAGTCAAGAAAAGGCACAATTCTTGGCCTGAAATTGCAACATTCAAAGGAAGGCAAGAGCAAAACACTCGATCGATCGAACATACGCAGAAATCTAACAAGACAACAAAATATTGCCATTAAACAGCTCCTGAATTTCCACTAACGTCTTGCAAGTTTTTATTCAGAATTTAAAAAGGAAAACTGCAATTAAAGTAAAGAATGATCATAAAACGTCCGCTTACCTCATGAAACGCGTTCGCCATCACTTTTTCCTCCAACAAACACGTGAAGAAAATGTATGCGCATAATTAATGCAACCAATGGAGAGCTCCTGCTTTTGGTAAATGGCGCGAAAACGAGCTCAGAACGAAACAACTAAAACTCTCAAAGTTTCGACAAATGACAGTCATGTTTTAGGTTAGAATAAGTTACTACGAAAAGTGAACATTCTCTCTCATGCGATGGACCTAAAAACGCATTCAGGTTCGCGGGTTCGGGCCAGCGCTTCGCATCGCAAACGCCTCTCTCAAAGAGTGCGAAATCACTCTATCGGGCTTCCTGTGTTATGGTTATGTTATGGTAAAGAGAAATAGAAGCCCGAGACAGTGATACAGTGTTTTCGTTTTGAGAAAACACTGAGCCGAGAGTCTACAACAAGGCAGGGGTTCCATTTCGAACATGAAATAACATGATTATCCCCACATTCCACATGTGTCCATTGATACGAAAATGCGTAATGCGATCGTGAGCGGGCTCAGGGTGGGAGGGCTGTGACCTGGCGATCGTGAACGGGTTTGGGTGACCTGTGACCTGTGACCTGCGACCTGCGACCTGTGACCTGTGACCTGTGACCTGTGACCTGTGACCTGCGTTTTGTACCGCGTTTTGTACCGGCCGGACAAAAAGAAACCTCTATATGTATTAAAAATCATGTAAGCTCCAATCGGTTTCAAGCATCGCACTAGCAAATACAGATTAGTGAAATAAATTTCTAATATTTAACCCATAGACAGAAATGTAGTTGCATGGGGAATACATGTAAGATCGAATATTTTAAATTCTTAATTCAGAAGTTTGAAACTCCAGAAAATGACTGCAAGGTGACTTGTGTCATACTTTTCTTGTTTAATTTATGGATATTTTGAACAGAATGATCGGAATCACAGCGAGAACACACCAGCGAGTAGAGTCATCCAGCTGGCAGTGCTGTCGGAAACTGGCTCCCCAACTGAAATGTCAGCAATGTTTTCCAAAGTAAAACTGTTCGACGTACAACCTTCGAGTCGATCTTTACGAATTATTTGAAAATTCAACATTTAATCTGCAAAGAACCTAAATATCAAGACGTTTGCGCGAAATTCTAAGGTTTTAACCGAATCTAAATCTGTGGAAGTTTCACTGCGCAGTAAAATGCACCAAATGAAAGATTTGCGAACTCACCTGTAGCTGTACAATAAGGGACCGATCGTTTATTACGCATCTACGGGGAGGGGGGGGGGGGGGCGATGGAATTTGGGTGGGTTAAAAATTTAGAAGACATAGATTTTAGGGGGGTAATTTTTGGGCACCCTCTCTCAAAACAGGGGGTAATTTTTCAGAGACACTGTGGTTCAAACTAAATAATAATATGTACAAGCTATCGCGTCGTGGCATACTGCGCTACGCCATATAGCAAGTACGCCAATTCGGCGCGCTTCGCGCGCATCGGAATGTACAATATAGTTTTTGAGGATCACGTGCACAATGCAATGGCTAATGTCATTACAAGAATATGTATCTTAGCCAGGAGAAAAAACTCTCCCCAAAAAGACGGTCTGCAGTAATAAGCATCGGAGCTGTCTCAGTTCGAAAAGAGAAGGCCTAATTAAGGCAAGCGTGAGTTCGAAGTTACGAGGATAGAGATTCGTCATTTGGACCCTGCTTCACACACGTCATTTGGGATCTTTGACAGCAAATGGAATGTTCACCTACCTTTTCTTTGAGGTTTGGTGAAATTAGGGAGCGCTTCGCGCGCAACCAAAGTCAAAGAAACATTTCTGTAAATTGTCTTCCATTAGTTCAAACAAGAAGATCTAGTTACAGGGTGGGGGTAAGCTTTTTAGAACATCGATGTTATGTGGGGGTTATTTTTGTGTCGCCTTTTTAATGAGGGGGGTGCGAATTTTAACATTCAATAAATTTTGAAAAAATAACAACAAAACAAAATATCAACATCACGTTAGCCACTTGAGCTCGTTATAGAGATTGACCTCGAGGGTAGGCAAACAGCACGCGTAGCTCCCAAGTAGCTTCCTTATTTGGGACACGGCCTTATGAGCAACATTTGTGCGATAAAATTGATAAAATTGATATAGGGGGGTCACACACACCAGGACCCCCTAGCTACGCCCTTGGTATTTCGTTTTGCAACTTTCGGATTTCCACTGGGTCACAAGAGAACGTGAAATTTCCTCAGGGGTTGTTTTCGTAAGGGTTGTGCATGCCATTTTTCTTAAAAATTCACCGAGTCCCTCGAGCTCCACAACTAGACACCCGTGCTGTGCTCCCTTCCTCTTGATAGACTCGTGATGCACTGGTCCTCGGTCAAGATTGGCGCTTAACCTTCCTCTAGACGTTTGTAGCCAAGCATTGTCGACTTGCCGCCTCCCTTTAACATTCCCCACTTACCTTCTGTCGAAGGACTGTAAGTATTTTTCCTCCGACCAAAACTTGCAGATGTTCGAGAAACATCGTATTCTTGCCGCCATCGCCGCCATGTTGTTTTTGCCTCGGCCAAAGGGCCTGGTACAAACCACAGGTAGCCCGCGTATTCGGCAGAAAACGACAACGCAATACACCTATGCCCCTTGAGAGCTTGCGAGCATCCGCTTTTCTTCTCTGCGAGACCAAGTATGTTCATTTGATAATTTAAGCTTAAAGCATGCAAAGGTAAGCACGGAGCCCTTAGCAAAATTTCGATACCATTTTGTGCTGCCAATACCGCATAATAATGCAAAGCGCGTGACTCTCAAAGGTGAACAATCTCAAGGACAACGTTGTATAAAATCAAAGTGTAGTTTTTTTCAACATGAGGTATGCGGGGCTATGACGTATGTTTCGTCACGAAATACGTCATAATTGCTTTTAATGACGTCGTTCTGACGTATTTCGTGACGAAAAACGTGTCATAGCCCCACATACCTCAATTTGAAAAAAATTTGAAAAAATGACTACTTTTGATTTTATACAACGTTGTGCTTGTTCCTGTAACTTCATAGCTGTGTAACTTCACTCCATTTTATCGGATTGAGCTGGAGTTTTCGATATAAATCTTATTTTTGTGTAGCAGAAAAGGTCTGAACGTTTTCAACACTGCTTTACAAATTCCCGATGTTGTTACTAAAAATAGGTGTCACTTTATATGACGTCATATTTCAAGAAAACACAAAATATGCCTTACGAATTGTAAAAATTGGATTTTTTCTGGGTAAGATGTTTTGCAGCCATTCTCAGTTACACGCGGTCGCCGGGAAAAAAGCTTGCAAGCGGAAACTCGTTTTTCTGTCTTGTCTGAGCGCGAGAAGCCGGCGAAAGCACGTGCATTGCCATGGAAACTTAGACAAAAAAACGAGTTTTCGCTTGCAAGCTTTTTTCCCGGCGACCGCGTGTAACTGAGAATGGCTGTAATGTTTTGCTTCATTGGAATATAATCTACTCCTCGGTGAGCCTAAAATTGAATTTAAGTAGCTTCCGGGAGAAAAAGCCCTAGAACCGACCATCGTGTGTTGCGTGTAGCCGGTATAAAAATTCTTGTTTTACGGCTGCGACGTAAGCAGTCCAGGATATTGCCTATATAGGAAGCAGGTTTAATTGGATTGAAGATGACGTCATCACTCCTGAGCTCTCCTTGCGATCCGCGAGCGCCGCAACCAGAAACAATGCTTTTTTCAATGCTTTCCCAGAAACCTTTGCAAGTTTGGATTATGTAAATAGCTAGCGAAGCTCTCGAGACACCATCTTGGAAAGTTTCAACTCGATTGAGCCACGTAATGGAAAGCGGTGAGTATATTTCAAACTTTCGCGCTTTCCACGGTCAACACTTTGTTGCTTCAATATTCTCCAATTGGTCGCAGATTTCTTCATTTTCCAGAGTTGCTATTTCATTGTAGAGGCTCATTTTTTGAGGTTTCGAGTTATGTTGGAGTGATCGTGTGAAGTTTCGTGCTTTCAAACGCTTGGGCCGCGATGGGCCGCGATTTTTTGTCTTTGGTTTGTGAGACGGTCGGCTGTTAGTCTTAATTAACAGGACCTTGGTAAGTGAATACGCTTTTTCTGCTCAACCTGATACGATTTGACTGAGCAAGAGGGTTTCAGGTGAATAAAATAATTTCTCGCCTCAGCTTCTCGACCATCGCGAGGTAGATATCGACCATGAAACTCGAAAATATGTTCGTGAACCTTAAGTACTGAAGATGGGCATATAATAGTCATGTGCGCATGATTTTAGTTATCACAGTTCTCATGATAGAGCGGTTTTCATTGACTGTATTGAAAGCAATCGCAAAGTAATTACATCAATTCTGAATAAAACGTATAGGTTTCAAAGGTTTCAAAGTACTCACGGCCGTCATCTGAAATCCACTCTAACGTAAAGAGAGCCTCTGTTAGCTACCCAAACTCTGATGTTTGGTTGGATGCCTAGCTACACAACCAAACTTATCAAATATCAAACTTCTTGTAGTAGCCTATCTCTGATACTAGAAAACAGAAACTACTCTTACAAGGCAAGGGTTTTACAATCTCATTTTACATTTTTTATTATATTTTTTTTGTAGGTGAAGACATTCATGAGCAAATTGGAGGAAGAGCCAGAAGTGTGAATGTCAAAGAAATACTGCAAAAGGATAATTAATATTGACAAACTTTGGAACACAATTTTGTTGCTCTGCATATTAAAACTACATGTATATTTGGCATTAAGATCTTGTAAACATTGTGTTTAATAATATTATTAAGTACCATACCTTACTATTCTAGATGTGTTTCTCTAAGCAATGCATTAGTATCCAAGCCCTTGCCATCTTTTACAAATTGAAAACTTAAGCTTATAGTTCGTGAAGAAAACACACAGAAGGAAAATTGAACTAGATAACTTAAGTTAGAGTGTAAAGGTTTTTAATACTGCAGAAGCTCACTCTAATCATACTCGGTATGGCATTTTTGTGATACTGATGCCTATTTTCCACACAAAAGTAGATGTGTGGTTCGTTGCCCTTACTTTGATGTACAC
The DNA here is from genome assembly GCA_033964015.1 of Scolanthus callimorphus. Classification (NCBI taxonomy): domain Eukaryota; kingdom Metazoa; phylum Cnidaria; class Anthozoa; order Actiniaria; family Edwardsiidae; genus Scolanthus; species Scolanthus callimorphus. The sequence goes on from JAWWUD010000206.1 coordinate 38,371, forward strand.
TGATCCGCAAATTGACTAGAACAAAACACGAACACATCTCGAATAATTATTTACTGGTTCACGGGCCTCCCGGAGAAAACGCGATGCCAGCGATACTGGTCATTCGTAGAATTATCCCGGGTCTATCTGCCTTTCTGTCGATATAATAATCAATACCAAAGACTTGACTTTGAGGGAGAAGCTTGAAGAGTTTAGTTTGGGAAGTCAGCTGTGTCGAGGTGAATATCAATCGCTCACGAACAGCGCGAAACCCTCTGACCTGTTGACCTTCTTTAAACGAATAAATTTGATTGGATTCCTTGGAAGATCCATCATTTGAATAACAATTTGCTTAAAATCACAATGACTACATATTCACTGGCGTGTTTGTTTAAGATCCTTGAATGAAAGCGAATCTTCTTTTACCATTCCCCGCCGCCATCTTTGTTTGAATACAGATCTTGAACCAAAAGAGATAGTTACCATAGAAACGATGTCGTCATTACCGAAGCTCGCATCTCATTGGCTGTTCGTTTGTTTACAACACAAAACAAACCTGCTTCCTATTTAACAATTAGACCTCAAGGCCGAATGTGCTATGATGAATAGACCATGAGGCCGAAGGCCGAATGGTCTATTGATATCATAGCACATGAGGACGAGAGGTCTAATTGTTTTAGTATAAACCAACTAGTTGGTCGGTTTTGGCAATGAATTCCATTATTTTATGTTGACAAAATCAAGTTTTCTTGCAAAGAAAGGTGGTGGTTTTGCCAGGCACGGTCTATCACTAATAGACCATTAGTAGCTCAGCCAATCAGAATGCAGGATTTGTAATAGACCATTAGTTGGTTTATACTAAATAGGCAATATCCTGGACTGGTAAGCTAACTAGCTCTAACTTGTGCCCATATGCCCATGTAACGCGCTTTTGTTTGTAAAAGACCCGGGGGGGGGGGGGTACTCCTATTTGGGGGATGAGTCGATAGGGTTTTCAGGTTGGCGGTATAAGAAAGGGGTAGGGTTTTCAGGCTGGGTATAAGAAAGGGGTACGGTTTTCAGGTTGTGCTGGATATAAAGAAGGGTAGGGAAAATCGCGATTTTGGTATAAAAAGAGTCAAACATGCGCCACATATGGTATACAGATTAGTTAGGACCGGTCAGCCTGTGGTTGCCGGGTCACCAAGCGCGGTTCGCTCTCTCGTCCATCTTGGATTTCTGTCTACTCGTGTGTATCAGTTAGCCCCGTTGATAAAGTTATACTTACTCACCGTTACGTGTTTGATACGGATCTCTTCCATCCCAACTGGCGATGCAACTGCCGCATTATGTGGATCCCTGTGGTAATAGCTAAGGAGTAACGGCGAAGGAGCCTGGGACGACGTTTAAAGTGTTCGCGGGCTCAAGTGTATTTACGCGCCAAAATTCCTCCACATAAAACTCGACTTTGTGAGCTGATTTTACGGAGTTATCACGATCTTTAGTGTCGAAATGAGTCTTTGGGTTGATAAATATAGACCTACATCTCTCTCCAAGCTGGATTATCACAAAGATATGGCAGCTCATCTAAAAAGTTGGTAAGTTCTTGTCAAGAGCTGAAGCAGGCGCCATCTTGTTTACGACCTGGTTTACGAGTTACTAGCTCAGCAGAGCACTAGTTAGGGCTGAAATGCAACCATTGAAATGAAAGGTTATTCCAGAGAGATACAGTAACTATCTTTCAGAAACATTGAAGTGAGTTTAATGAAATGCCACAGTCAATTTTTTGGTTCTTTGGTCAATTTCTCTAATACATTTTGAATTTTAAATATTACAGTATAATTATATTCATAGTAACTTAGTAATTTTTAAAGTAGAGTATTTATATAACTTACATTTTATAATTAAATTTAAATCAATAAAGTATACTTAGCTTTCTTTTTTTCTATTTTTGTTTATTCCTTTTTGTTGTGTCCCCATATTAGTGTGGGATTTCTCCCACGCTAGACGGTTCTTGACACTTTAATAAAGTTATCTATCTATCTATCTATCTATCTATCTATCTATCTATCTATCTATCTATCTATCTTATTCTGGTTGGAACAATGTAGTGGACAAGCTGACAAGCTGTTGTCCTGTCATGCGATCAACTGATTGGCATGAACAATAACTTATTAGGGCAACAAATCAGTACCGAACTGTGAATAGACCCTTCCACAGTCTCTTGATTTTTTTTAAATCAGAAAGTTGGTGAAAATCAATCAACATCACCGAAAAGAGCACCTGAAAATTAGTAAATTTTCACACACATTTAAAGATGCAATGTGCAATTTCAGAAAAAAATCCATATCCCCACCACAGAGGAAATGCACTTAAAGACCGTCCCATGCTTCTGGAATTTCCAAAGAAAATACAGTTTTTGTATGGAAAATAAGAGGTAACTTGACCCCCACCCCTCTAAAATTTCCAATTCCCTCTGTGGTGTTGGTGGAATTTTTCTGGAATTGCACAATAAGAAAATTTGATTGTCATATTCGAAAGGACAAAAAAGATTGTGGGAACAGCACATTAATTTCTGCATGAATTAATTAAAACACAAGGGCTTTCTCCATCTTTATCAGGTCCATTGTGGGGACTTCCCGCATCTTCTTGTGTATGGTCCATCTGGAGCTGGCAAGAAAACACGCATCATGTGTCTCCTAAGAGAGCTGTATGGCTCTGGTGTAGAGAAACTGAAAATTGAGCATCATACATTTACGGTATATGATTAATCTTCTTGTTGTATGGAAGATTTCCTGGTATTTTATTGGGGTGGATATAGCCATGATGACTATGAGCTATAGCCATGAGCTATAAGAATATGTTCAATACAAATATGCATCTTCTTCTTCATCAATACAAATATGCACCTATAATTGAAGACGATCAATCTGATATTGAGGAATGCCATAGAGTAGTGAATTTTTAAGACGTTCAAATCTTAAGTTAATTACATATGATTATAATTATTTATTTTTATCCATTTTTATCTATATATAGTGTAAAGCGCTTTAGAATATTTTTATAATTAGGCACTATAAAATTTTCTATATTATTATTATTAAATATTTTCAAGGAACTCATATTATTTGTGAAATACAGTGAGCCACAACAGTGCCACAGCCACACTAAAAGTTCCTCTCTGTAACATGATTTCATTGCCTGCTCTTAACCCTTTCACAACTGGTAAACTTCCAGTCACAGAGCCCAACCCACTGTCTGATTTGAGGATTTCAACAAGCAAAATTACTCAAAATATCCCGCAAAACTTGTATGAAACCATGTGCTTTTGGGTGAATGAAAAACAAGCTTGATCCATTAAATGATATTGTTGCGGCCTGTGGTGGAATGGAGTCGCAACAAAAGCAGCCTGTGGTGGTGATGAAAGAGTTATCAATTTGTTTATTTTCAGACTCCATCAAAGAAGAAGGTTGATATCTCAACCATTGGCAGTCTTTACCACTTAGAAGTAAACCCAAGGTACTAAACAGTTGGCCTATAGTACATAATGCATTTTGTTTTTTTGTGTGCAGATAGATTCTTGGATAACATTTGTTTTGCTTGGTTTTCTCAGTGATGTAGGGTTTAATGATCGTGTTGTCATTCAAGAATTGTTAAAGAACACAGCGCAAGCACATTCTCTTGAGAGCTCATCGCAAAAAGAATTTAAAGGTCAGTTTAGAGATCTAGAAAATGCTTTTTTTTTAACTTTCTCTGCTCCAAAGTTATTATTTTTATATGCAAATTAGCAAGGATGATGACATCACTATACCCCCGAGGGGGGTCCCCCATTTTGGGGGCAGGGGTGCTCATCATGAAATTTTGATTTTACCCCTAAAAAGTACCAAAAAGGGCGTGGCTTAGTTGATTTTGACCCATGAAAGGTACCAACAAGTGTGATCATATTGATAAAACCATTGCTGCTTGGTTTGCTAGAACAGACCCCCCAGGTGATTATCTGGAAAAAATTTCAAGTTTTCAAATTTTACCCCCAAAAAGGTAGGGGCCTGATTTTAACCCCTAAAAGGCATGACGAGTACCCCTGCCCCGAAAATAGGGAGTCCCCTCCCTGGCCTATATCCAGCTAAAAGATGAAATGTATTTAGCTGGTTAGTTATTTAATAAAGCAAGTGCCCTCCAAATCTCTTTACAAATAAATAAACAAATAATTGATACTCATATTGTTGACTTGTCTTGACCTTCTTGCCACAGTTGTTATACTTACTGAAGTCGACAGATTAACCAAGGATGCCCAGCATGCTTTGCGTCGAACAATGGAAAAGTATACAGCAACATGTCGTCTCATTCTCTGTTGTAATTCCACAAGTAAAGTCATCCCCGCCATCAGGAGTCGATGTCTTGGTATCCGTGTGGCAGCACCATCAATAGAAGAGGTATGCAAAGGTCACTGATTGATTTATTTTTGTAAAAAAGTAATACTGTAATATTAATTATGTTCTTGTATGATCAGCCATATTTCAATTAAAGTTTTGTTGGCTTTGATTATAAGCAGTTTTATTGCTGTTTGATGTCAGAATATTCTTGCAGAAAAAGAGTGTAATGGATAAAATATGTTTTGATTTTTAGCTGACCTTGATAAACCTTGGCAGCGCACCTTCATTGTGGTATCAGATATAACAGTGGAGTCTTTCATTATACTTACAGATTTGTCAAGTTCTCCATCATGTCTGTAAAAAAGAGGGCTTAACAATTCCATCTGAACTCTCGAAGCGAATCGCTGAGAAGTCAGGAAGAAACTTACGCAAGGCTCTTCTGATGTGTGAAGCTTGTCGCGTTCAACAGTATGTTTTCATTTTTTTCTCTACTTATTGAGTATCTCTGTATTTTTTTGCAAATGGAAAATCATTCAGTTAAATCAGAAACCAACTTTTGTAACTGTATGAGTGCATGACCTAATTCTTGTCCCAAACCCAGTTAAAATCCAAGAGGAAAATATAAGCTGTCTTCTCTATGCAGATGATTTAGTAATATTATTAGCTATGTCACAAAAGGCAATAGACAACCATTTAAAGGCTTTTGATGAATACTGTGGGTCAAATTATCTTACTATCAACATTGAAAGACAAAAATTATGATATTTAATAACACCCGTAAAGCATGAACAACTACACTTTTACTCTCAACAACAACGATTCCAGGGAGGCTATCAAGCAAAGTCCTGTTGGACTTGACCAATCAGATCTCAGGGCTGGGGAGAAAACGTCAAGCATTACATTAAAAAGGATGGGCTTGGAGATCTATCCTCCTCAACCTACATTCCGGTGGTGATTTATTTTTCACTTTAAATAACCTGAAACAAAGAATTTTGGACATTGAATTTCAAAACCGGCATAAGCGAAATTTTCAATGACAACCGAAAAAACTGAAATATCAAAACAAATTAAGAGCTAGAGAATTACCTCATAGAAGTCACACAGGACTGCTATGACTAAACCCAGGATAAGCAACCATGACCTCAAAATAGAAAAAAGGCATTACGAAAAACCATATATAAGAAAGCCAATAAAAGAGTACAGTATGTAGATTTTGCCTGCCCAAAGAAGTACTTGAAGATGAAACTCACTTCATTTTACACTGTGAAAAATATGAGCCTTCGTGATGATTTTCTCAAGAGCATAGGCCTAAATAAAAAACACATTGGCCTGATGCAACATTAATGAAATCCATTATATCACCAAAAAGTAACATAGCTGCCAGAGCAGCCAAATTTGCCTTTGACTGCTTCTCGCTCAGGTCCACCTTTTCCCTGGCATGATTATTTGGTAATGTCCCACTTACTCGACGAGTATACAAAGCCCAATAATAAAGTCTGAATCTGAATCTGAATCTGAAGAAATATGTGGGGGGGGGGGGAAGAGCCCCCTAGCCCCAGCCCGGTTCTGTCATCCCTGTCAATCTTTTTATTCTCTCCAGTGCAATTTCCCAGTAGCTAAACTTAAGGATCTGTCTGTATTACTGACCCCTTTTCTTTCTGCTTCGCAGATATCCTTTCACACCTGAGCAGTCAGTACAGGAGGCTGACTGGGAACTGTACTTGCGAGAGACAGCACAGCAAATTGTACAGACTCAGAGCCCTAGACAGTAAGTTGTAAAAAATTGTGCATTGAAACGTGTTTTATAATATATTTTTAAAAAATCTTTGACTGCTCCTTGTAGCTTTTTTTAGAGCTCGGGTAGTAGAGTGTTGTGGTTTGAATCCCTTTCAAAGCAATATTTTTTTCTGTATTTTCTCTTTGCCATTTCCAACAAGAAGTTTATTTTGCAAATAAATAGAGTAGGGAAATAAGGTAACGCCATCCGCAAATAGAAAAACTAGTCGAGGCGGATGGCATTAGATCTAATGACCTAAATTCAACTTTCAAGCTTATCAGCTAACAATATGTCTAGATCATCAGGCCAACCAAGGTGGCCCAACCACCTTGTACATGTATAGGCACATGAAAAAATGCAGAAAGGAAGGAAGTATTTTTATAATAGTCATTGTGAAATTTGACAAAGTATTCCCAGGCCACCCATATCATAACTGATAACAACTAAAGTGGCCCTTTGCCAACTAAATATAAAAGAAAATTATATTCTTCAGGTATTTTTTTGATGCTCACAATTATTTCCTTTGATGCTCAAGTTAATTACTTCTGCTGGTTCATTTATTACTCTTTTGGCAAAGTTTTCCAATTATGTTATTGTCTAATGCATTTCTGACTTTGTTCAGGTTACTTGAGATCCGGAGCAGATTATATGAGTTGCTGAGTCATTGTATACCAGCTGATATTATCATTAAGGTATGGTACATGCCCTCAGGCAACACAAAAAGAAAACAATAATGTGTATTAATTGTGAATCTAAATGTCATCTCACTAGCTATGAAATTGGGACATCATGTATTTGATCATGTATCTCACCTAAACAGTGAGAATTATGGAGTATTAGAGTCACCCATAATTAAACATGTTTAATTGTAACTGGGCAGTTTCCATACACCAGTCTAGATCTCCATATTATTACAAGATAACACATGGCTCTCATACATTTTAAATAACACAGAGCTTGCTTGAACACAACAAAAAAAATACTGTAAGGATTCCTGTCACATCAGACAACATAGGGTACCCATAGTAGAAGATAATGGAGGTTTTCTTCCCAGAGGCTACTCCACTGTTGTAGGCTCTGGCCAATTCTGATAGGTTCATATCCCTGCTTGCCGTTTTTGTCTGCTTCCATAGCCTCTGACAATCAGCATGTCCAGGAGGTTCTGGGAACGTGGTTGATCATATCAAACAACACAGGGTTCCCATCACGTCAGATAACACAGGGTTCCCATCACATCAGTTAACACAGGGCTCCCATCACATCAAACAACACAGGGTTCCCATGACATTAGATAACATAGGATTCCCATAACATTGACATGATATTGATCTTGTTATTGCAGGGTTTGTTGAAAGAGTTGGTAACAAACTGTGATGGCTCGCTCAAGGCAGAGGTAACAAATCTGGCAGCATACTACGAGCACCGCATTCTACTAGGCAGTAAGGCAATCTACCATTTGGAGGCCTTTGTAGCCAAGTTTATGTGTATTTATAAGAGATTCCTAGAGGAGGGGATGGCTGATATGTTCTAGTGCATCACATTCACCATCAGGTTATGTAATGCAATATTAATACTATTTAGATTATGGTGTGACAAATTAATGTTCTGATGATATGGAATCTATTGCACATTTTCCTATGCCAAAACGTGAAAATAAAAAGGTCAAAGTGCGAGAAGACTTTGCATTACCAGGTGTAAACAGAGTGCAATGGGATGCCCAAATGTACACATCTTCCTAGGATCCCTGTGGTTGCTGAGATTACCCATAATGGGCACCCTGTGGACACTCATTTGTGATTGCCCTGTGGGTACCCTGTGGTGTTCTGCTAAGCTGTTTAGTGTGTTACATTTCTTCTGAGCTTTGCCTTCTTGTCCATTCTGATTGGGATCAATCCCATGGACCACGGAAATCCAAACAAAGACGAACAACAAGGAAAAACTGAGTAGGAGAATAACACACTGAAGCAGCCTACAGGCACTATTGATTGTCATAGTAAACCCTTAGTAGTCTAGTAGGTCTCTGTTGGGTACCTAGTAAAGGTTCTCACGCATGTCTGTAATGACTGACGATGCCTGTAGGCCATCTTTGTGTGTTTTAGTTTCTCCCGCTTAGTTGTGTCACTTCATCCGTCTTTGTTAATCCGCTCTTCCTTTTCTGTCTCGTTGGCGGCTTTGTCATATCCCCGTCTACTCTGATCCTGAGGGGGACCCCTAATGGATTCTGCAGCCGTTTACTAAGCCTGACATGTTGTCACTGATTTGCAACTAAATTTCGATTAAGAGAGACACACTGAAACTGTGTCATACTGAAACTTCTCCAGACTAATCATGCCTCCTAAACTCATCATTTTGACACTAATTGACTAATTACTGCAGAAGTTCATGACTGAAAAAAAGATTTGTCACTTCCATCCCTCTCGGCGTCAGTTTACTCTTTCTCTGCTTACTAGGGCTAACGCTCATCAGCGCACAATGGGATATTCCTTTAGCACTTTAGCACATCAGGTTAATACCTTATCTCCATGTTCGTCTCTTTGTTCTATTGCTATATTTTAACTGAGCATTGTATGGTATATGCTTGTCTTTGGAGGCGCATTTAGAGGGCATTTTAGTGTTCAAGCAGATTTTAACGATGCTAACAGAGCTCGTAATGCTTTAGCCAAAGTATCAGGCGGAATTTTATTTTTCCGTGAGAAAATGAGGGAGGAAAAAATAGTGTCAGCCACTCCTTTGTTATTGTTTCCATTCGATATCAGAAGAACGCGAATTAAGCGTAGAAATCTCGAAATAACCATCTAAAGACACAGCGTTATACTTGATTTACTGAATTCAGTCGAAAATATCGTACTACATCCCTTAACTAGTCGATGGAAATGGATGCTTTCTCTGAGTTTGTATGCTGCTAGGCTGACAAAATGGTGACTGACCGAGGCTTTTACATTACCCCTCAACCACTAAGATACCAAGGTTATGCCCCTTGTACTTTTTAAACCAGGGGGTCAACTTGCAACATTGATTTCGAGGTGATATCTTACACGGGACGTAACATTTTTCTAGTGTCCAGCATACGCGCAAATTTCTCCTTTGTAAACAGCCTCGCTTGCATGTTCAGGGCAAGCAGGACCATTGTGGGATGTGCTGCGCGAAACAAAAAACGTCAACGTGCTGTTACACGGGTCGAATTTCTTAGAATTCGTCACTTGTTACGAGATTTTGAATCAAATTAAAATAACTTGAAAAAAGTGGACGAACCAAACTTTGCGACAAATCGAACTCGGGATCATTTTACAAGGCAAACGTTTCGCAAAGTTGACCCGGTGTAACTAACACCAACTAACACCTTTCTTTGCCACTCAATTGGTTTGACAACTTTGCGTAATTGATTAAGGAGGCTGCCTACAATTTTTTTTGCTCTCAACACCCAATCTTTGTATGACTGCTGTTCAGGCTCGAAAACCTGTAACGGTCTGAACTTTCACATGGTTACCCTGAAGGGTTTGAACTTTATTGTAGTGTGCATTTTGTTGTGATCGGAGTTGCTATAGCAACGTTATAACCACGCCCTTATTTATAATTAGCAGCCATCAGACGCGTTGCGCGACCTAAACTTTTAAAATGACACCCTTCGCACTAATCCCTGAGTAGCTAACATTAATCACAGCAAGTTTGGAGAGCATTCATTGGGCCAATTTTATGTTATTCGAACGGACTTTTTCAGGCTCCAAAATGTCAAAGTTATTTATGGCGCAAAGATTTCCTTGAAAAAAAAAAAGGCTAATATCTGCGGAATTAAAAGATCCTTGCCGCCCGAATAATCTACAAGCCCAAGGCAATGTACCAGCCAAATTTCACTTCTTAGAATACTTCCGATTTTGTTTGGCATGTGTTCAAGCAAACTGCAAAATTTGAGAAATTATATTATAAATCTTACGTTTGTTATAAAATTTACACTTTTCGCCTCTGACAAAAATCTCATATGTTAATGTTTTTGATACTTCCGTAAATTATTCTTGAATATATACCAAAGATAACCCTCCAAGTCTTCAGTTCATTGAAGTATTTTAAGGCACCGAGAAAAAATGCTAAACTTCACTACTCTTTCGGTTTGCTCGAGCCGGTTTTTCATTGTACTTTGTTTTCACTTGTTGTAGCTTTCACGTGGTTTTCCCTGTAATCAGTGAAGCGAACTACATTCCATCATGGGAATCAAACGATTGCTTCTATGGCTCAATGATTTCTCCGCGCAGTTTGCCGTCACACTTGTTAGGGAAGCGGCAAAGCGTATTAGAGTCAATGGCCCATGACAACTACAACACGCTGGAATGTAGTTCGCTTCACTTATTACAGGGAAAACCACGTGAAAGCTACAACAGGAGAAAACAAAGTACAATGACAAAATCTGGCTCGAGCAAACCGAAAGAGTGGTGAAGTTTAGCTTTTTTTCTCGGTGCCTTAAAATACTTCAATGAACTCGAGACTTGGAGGGTTATTTTTGGTATATATTCAAGATTAATTTACGGAAGTATCAAAAACATTAACATATGAGATTTTTATCAGAGGCGAAAAGTGTAAATTTTATAACAAACGTAAGATTTATAATATAATTTCTCAAATTTTGCAGTTTGCTTGAACACATGCCAAACAAAATCGGAAGCATTCTAAGAAGTGAAATTTGGCTGGTACATTGCCTTGGGTTTGTAGATTATTCGGGCAGCAAGGATTTCTTAATTCCGCAGATATGAGCCATTATTTTTCAAGGAAATACTTTGCGGCATAATTAACTTTGACATTTTGGAGGCTGAAAAAGTCCGTTCGAGTAACATAAAATTGGCCCAATGAATTCTCTCCAAACTTGCTGTGATTAATGTTAGCTACTCAGGGATTAGTGCGAGGGGTGTCATTTTAAAAGTTTAGGTCGCGCAACGCGTCTGATGGCTGCTAATTATAAACAAGGGTGTGGTTATAACGTTGCTATAGCAACTCCGATCACAACAAAATGCACACTACAATAAAGTTCAAACCCTCCAGTGTAACCATGTGAAAGTTCAGACTGGTACAGGTTTTTGAGCCTGAACAGCAGGCATACAAAGATTGGGTGTTGAGGGCAGAAAAAATTGTAGGCAGATGAAAAAACGAGCCTGTCTGACATATCTTTATAAGCGGGGCTCGTACGGGTTTTCCGCGGGATGTCTGGTCTCTCCATTGCCCAGTATCATCATGGAAGTTATAGCTCTATTGTTGTATCCATTGGAATCCCTTGGACTGGCCCGACCTATCGTGGCTGGCTCGGGGAACCAAGGCCGCGTTTTGTTTTAAGAAAAAAAAAGAGCTTCATCCAGTGCCGTCCCGCAACAGATTTTTGCGTGTCGGGCCCGATTTTCCTTTGAACAAATAAAATAAAATTCGCCCGACAAATCTCGTTGTGTAAATCAGGCATAAAGATCCGTGCTCCCGTAAATTGCGTGCCTTGTAATTGCGTGCCTTGTTGAAAGTTTTCACCAATTCGATCCTGTGATAGTAGCCATAGAGATTTCAAAGTTCAAGGTGAGATACAGAGAGTTAGGCGCAACGAATTCTCAAGTAAATTGTTTGTAAAAGACCCCGTTGAAACGGATAGCGGTGGTCACACCGGCGAAGTCTTAACTTTGTCAAGTTACATTTGACGATTTCCCTTAGTACTTCAAGCTGATCTCTCTTCACGTTGCGTAAAGGGTTGTTTGCCAAAACCTAACGTTCCTAAAACGTTGGATAAAACACTCGTTTTTAGACCATTTCGGCTAAAATTCGATTTTCCAAAAGGCGCATTACATTTCCTTCCTCTCCCATCACAATGTTGGAGTCGGGGGTTTGGAGATTGACGAAAAATAAGAGGTCGATGTCGAAGTGTCTCAACACTAATTTTGCACGCCATTGTAGGTCAAGCGAAAGATGCCCAACGTTTCGCATTTTTTGGAGCAAAGACTAGATTTAATCACTGTACAAGTCAAACCAAGTTTACATTTGATTATATAAGGCAAGACCTTCTGAGGGAAAAGGAACGTTTTTATGCTCAATTGCAATATTTGTTTGGAATCCGTTTGGAACGCTTGGCGATAAACAACAAAATCTATCTGATTGGCTAATTCGAGAACAAGAAATCAGTTGTTTGTTAGGCCAATAGAAGTTAATTAGTCAAGTGATCGCAAAATGTTTGTTGATAAGTTGATGACTTTTCGCGCAATCTTATACAAACTTTTATCCCCGACACAAACGTGCTAGCAGATGATGTTACTGACACCGTTACAGCGTAGGACGATGGGCAAAATTTGATATTTCCTGACTGGTTCCCATGCAAGTGTTTGTCGTGTTTACAACTCTACGCCGGAGATAGTGCCATTATAGACCGGGGTTTCCTGTCGTATGCCGCGTGTTGATGCCTTTCGTTTTGTTTAGATAACGAAGCGAAGGAACTCGTGCGCTTATCGGGCTGTTACCTCTTGGGTGTTACACAACGGGCGTAATCACCTTACTGGGCACGATCGCTTGTATAGTGTCTGACTCGTCCCTTTCTCGCGCAGTTATATACATGGTTGTCCTACAGCATGAAACCAGCAACAGCCCACATTTGCGCTAAATGCCCTTCGCTTTTTGCTTTGCGTCAACCTTGGGACTTGGTGTGCTTGCACGCATTTTGTTTTTGCCAGTGACTACAGTGGATCAACAAACCAATCGTCTTTGCACTTGTTTCACTTTTCCTGAATATCTCACAACATAAACTTCCTCGCAAAAGGGTAGTAGTGAGCTAGATAGTGTTGTGATTTTATCATTACTTTTCAGCTAGGATTTCTCTATCCGTGCTCTAATACTAGTCCTCGTTCTGGGTGGCACCACTGGTATGTGATTGCCGCCGTTTCCAAAGCGGAAAACCGCAGAAATATATGCTGCTGATTCAGTTTTCCTTATTTTGTAAACCGTAATCGGCTCTCGTAGTACGTGCTGTGGTTTCTAAGTAAAACTAATAATACTAGTTAATCTGACGATCTCTCCTCAAATTGTTAATACGTTATCAGGTCATGTTGCTGACCCGCCCAGTCGTCTCTGTTACACACCCAACAATTAGTTTTATCTTTTAACTCGTGACTTTTAAACGTCTTTGCAGGTGTAACGACTGGTAAGGTAGTAGCGGTTAAATTAGAACAAATGCGAACTATAATAGAAACTCAGGCCTAGGACATGCGCCAATATAACCATGAGCCGTTTCTCAATGCAAATGAACTTAGACAAAAGAGTTTCTTCATTTGCATAAGGAACGGCTTGTGATTAGGCCAGAGCTGAGTTGTTTTCCGTACCGAGACAGCTGCCGATCGTGGTCGGTCGTAGTGTAGCGAATCCGCCTGTTGTTTCATATCCTATGTGCGGACACCATAAAGAACTATTTAATTTTTGAGTAGGATTATCTGATTCAAAGCACCCCGCCCCTTTTATGCGGGCGTCTTCAAGGGAGGTTTGCTCTCGTCGTCGCACTTCTAATTACATTCCCCTATTTCGGACCACCCCCGGAAGATTGCGGACAACCTCACGGTAATGGAGAAATTAAATTTAAAGAGAAGGAACTTCGAGTTTGTTAACGTAATATGTTTGTTAATCTTTATAATTATTGGGGGATGTATAAGAATCCGAACGCACGAAAAATTAGAGTGAAAAAGAAGGAAATTAGAATGAAGAAAGAAAGAAACGAAGAGAAAACGCGCGTTGCGTCGGAAGGCTTGCGGAGAATGTTTGTTTTTCCCCACTATTGAGAAAAACAATTGGATTTAAGGTTTCCAATACATCGTGCACACGTGGTAAGTGAATTTAGTGTCGTTCGTGACACACGTTTTTCTATCTGTTTGACCTTCCGTGCTTTTCTATTTTGGTTCCTATGATTGCTAATAAGTAGCTTCTTCGTGTCCAAATATTATCAGGTTTAGGCTTATCGGCTAGCCGATGGTCTATCCGCTCTTTTAATTAACAAACAAAATGTCCTCTCTTGGCTCTACCCTTATCTATGTATGTTTGTATGTTCTAAATGTGATCTTTGTTCGAGGACGACTGTCAGCTGTTATCAACTCTCAGGAATTTATCAAATAGAAGTATATATAGTAGGTGGTCGTCTTGTCGCTGTGAAAATGCGGGTAACTCGAGCTTGATTATCACGAAAATCTCTATAACTTCTGCCAGATTTACTCCACTCGAACTGCCCCCTGCCTTAAGCATTGTTTCGCTTCCTAGTTGGAAAGAGGATGAGGCGCCAAGGGACTGACTACTTGTCGTGACAATTTAACTCCTAAATACAGTTATAGGAAAGAGAACATTTTCGGAATCGTTGGTGTGTCGTTTAGAGTGCGAATCGTGCCACACCTTGTGAGCGTGCTAATGAAGTGTGCTGTCAATAAAGCACTTGAAGAGCCCTTCAGCTCAACAAGCTTGTCAGCAAAACCTGTCGGATAAAAACGCAGATTACCCACCAACACACTATATTATCAGGATGTCTCGGTCCGCATCAAACGCTAGCCTAGGAAATTAGATCCACTCAACTGGAAACAGTAGTAACCGTTTAGAACTTTGATTATAAAGAAACGATAATCCCAACCTATTTTGGCTTTCGGGCTTTTCGATATAGGCGGAAAAGAGAAGGAAGGAAAAGGTAGTGTAATGGCCACAAAAGCGCTGTGTATGTGTTAAACGTGTTTACATAAGCCGTTCTGGTTGAACTGCAGTGTTTAATGAGATCTAATAAGATATTTATTAGTCTAACACTGGAGTGCTAAAAATACTCAAAAACCATAACATTATAATCTTTCAGACATTCTAAGAAAGTTTAAAAAGAAGTACTTTAGTTTGTTATAAAATTAAATTCAGCGAATTGGCCGAGTTACATCACCCTGTGCAGTCTTGTTTCCTATTGGCTCGGGCCGTTGTTATCTGTATTGCTCTGCGCTGTTCCGCATTTTGTCGGTGTCTTCAAACCGTTGTAAATACGTCTTGTCCAAATACAGGGCAGTGACCGTCAAGTTTGTTTAGTACAAGTTAATTGCCTGTTGGGGTTATTATAAGACGTTTCCGTCGTCGGGCTTGGCCTAGTGATTGCTTTTCACGCTACTAATATCAAACCTCCCCAGCCGAACTCCTGCCTGCGAGATTTTATAAGTATGCCGGGAATTTCCTCTGCGCGAACAAGGAAAGCTTCTAGTGTATTATGTGCGTAGCCATAAGGCGAGGCGTCTATTCTTCAGCAATCAGGCCACCCCTCCGCGTTTAACGCCACTCAAAGGCACCTGCGAAATAGTTCAACCGCCCATCACACCTCTAAACGGTTTAGCAAACATCTTGCGCTCTCACTGACTAAGTAATTAATGGCGTTTCGTGTTGTAACCGCAAGTTCTCCGGTTGTGGAGGCGCGTAGGTCTCATTTCCAATTCCCATTTGTTACCGGATTCGTCTTCCCTCGCGCTTCAAGGGCAGTGGGAGCGATACAAGGAGTGCTGTCATCACGAACCGCTCATGGTTATGACGTCATCTAGTATAGATTTCAACTCTATGAGCCAATCACTCGTCGCAGGGTTGAATCAGCGGAGACCAGGAGGCCGAGAGTCGTCGATAAAAGCCGGGCACCCACCGATCCAGTTGCATATATCACGTGTAAGAGTGCATAACAACACTGCAAATGTCTAGACCAAGTTACCAGCACACTAGCTCACGAACCGCGCTCATCTTCGAGCTGTGGTTTTATTTGTTGTTGGCGCATTTGTTTTGTCTCTGTCAGGCGAATTGGTGGTGAGTATAGCGCCGTATTCAGGTGGTCCGTTGAGGTGGTATATTTTACTGACTCTAGTTGTGTCGTGGCCTAGGTGGATGGGTATCTCTGCGTCCGGGAGCAGAGCCGATAACACGCTACACTCGACGAGCTGCAGTCGAGTCCCCGGCCTGTCGCTACAACAGCTCCGAATGTGTCACATGAAACCAGACGTGATTCCGTCCGTCAGCCTTGGCGCTAATCTTGGCATAACCGAGTGCAAAAGGCAGTTTCAGTTTGAGAGATGGAACTGCACTACGTCCAACGAGCCAACCGTGTTTGGCAGATTGTTGGATATCGGTAAGCCGTACAATCGCATTAGTAAGATCTTGTCTAATCATTAGGTTTTGTACTGTACTTGTCTTGCGAGTATCCAGGCGCACCTCGGATTTAGACAATAATTGACTCTTTTTTCCTACAGGAAGCAAGGAGACTGCTTTTGTGTACGCCATTACATCAGCCGGAGTTGTTCACGCCGTCAGTAAATCATGCAGCCGAGGCAACCTTTCAGAATGTACGTGTAAAACCAATCGTGGTACGCGACAACCTCCGCGAGGATGGCAGTGGTCAGGCTGTAGCGATAACATTAATTATGGAATATGGCTTTCCAAGACTTTCGTGGATGCACCGGAGAAAGCAGAGAGACGAGCGCGCTCTACGAGGAAGGCTCGTGCATTGATGAATCTACACAACAATGAAGCGGGACGCCAGGTCAGTACACGTCTGTTATAGTAAAACGTTACTGGGAATGAGAGATCAGGAGCTTAGAGGCGTTAGGAGGTACTTAAACCTTTGACAGTGCTGGCAGTTCTATAGGTTGAAACAAGCCATATGATATGTCCTTGTTAGAACGAAATGACAAACCGTAATTTACTGCTCTAGAAGATCTGCATTGGACAATCGATAGCACTATTTATTGGCGCCAAAAACATAAACAACCCTCAGCACTCTGCCGCTACATTAATCGAGTTCCACCTTTTGTTGCGCATTTGTTTCTTGCGTTTTCGCAATGCGTTTTCCATGATGGAGCTGTTTTGCGTTGTTCTGTCGCCTCACAGTGTTGTGGTTATCTGTCCCCGTCTCGTATTAGCTATTGACGTTCCTTCCTGCGTGCTTGACCCGAAGCCGTCACAACTCTCGTTGTTCAGAGTTTGCACCACAGTCGAGCTTCTCTTCGCGACAGGGAACAGAATAACGACAATAACACATGCTTGATACTAACATACCATCGACTAGCTAGCGAGTAAAATCCGTCGGGCTTTAATTATCCCATAGAATGGCCTCCGCGTACACCTTAACACGCTTCTAACGACAAGAAATTAGTAAGGTATTTGACAACGCTGCAAACATAGACGTTTGTCTTGATTTTTTGTGCGTAAAACTTCAGTAGGCAAAAACTGAGCGGAATGATGAGCATGAGGAATATAAACTACTCACACCAGACGTAACAAGAGGAGATCTGCAGGGCTTTATTTTGATCTCTATCACGTCTGAGTGGCTTTTCTGTTGTTTGACAAGTGCTGCCACTCCTGCTCGTGAAAGAACTCTGATTTATTTGTCTTTCGTGACCGAGTGTGTGTTATTGTTGGGTTGAATGTATGGCGGGCGTCAATAGCGTGAGAAGGACTTTCTGCTCTCACGCGGCGCAGGCTTCTCGAGCCTGCTGAGCCTCAGCTTTCCCAAATCCGATGAGAACTCACTGGGTCTGCAGAGCTCAGCTCATTAACTTAATCAACCTGGTTTGCAGAGAAATAAATGCGTGCATACCAAACATTATGGGCCATAACATTGTCTAGTAGGAGTGAAGTATAGTCAGGTATAGTACTTCCTTATTAAAGGCCGTCTACAAGCCTGGCCAAACTTCTTACTACCTATAGGATTCTCCTACTAACATACAGTAGGGATTCTAAGCTCATAAAATAAGTGCACCTAATCGTACTTGCACAGTTTGAAATAAAATCCAAATTTTTGAATCATTATAAAGCTAGGTTTAAAAATGTGTATGGAAATTGTCAAGTCACTGGTCAAGTACTGGAGTCTTTTTCGGGCGTAGTAGAAATTGAAATTATTATTCGATCACGTCAATAGAGGGGCACTATCAAAATATAGCCAATGGTTTATTTACTGAGACCTCAGACCCCTACCAGCCCATGAATAGTGCCATGTGTCAGAAAATCAAACCCGTTCTTTTCTCGTGTCGTTGATGGTAATTAATTACGAGAAATGATGGCCTTCAAATTTGGCTTGATTTCTTGGGCAGGGCGAGGGCTAACTTCTTAGCTCATCGCTTAGGCTATGATTTGTAGGTTTTACATAGGGTTCAGCTAAGTAAGTAAGCTTCGTCAATGAAGCTCGAGCAACGGATGCGACTTCATTCTTAGACTCTCTCAGAAGCTGTTTATTACCCTAGTGTCTAAATGACACGAATAGAAAACTCCACATATAGCACGTCCCGCATGAATTCGTGCCTCGAGGCGTCTTGATGGTTAAAAGTGTTATTGAGTGATTGTGGTGATAGTCGTAATTGCTTGCGCTACTAAGCAGCAAGTTATTCTCATTTGACGAGCGCCCGATCAACCTCAAAAAAAGGTGCTCGGCTTTCTCTTAATACTGCTCTAATCTTGACGGACGGATTCACAGTTTGGGCTCTTACTAGCTATTAGATAATGAAATTTGTTAGCCCTGATCAAGTCGTGTTTCGCGAGAGTACTACCATCTGAGTCAGGAATCAAGTTTCAAGTGAGATACCTCACCCTCTCATCAAACAACAAAATCACTTCCAGATTCTCTCGCTATGGAATTCGTGCTGTTGTCAAGTTGGTCAAGATGTGCGGCCGATTTAGCGTCGTCTTGAATCTAGAGTTGCACTATTACCTTGATATAATTGCTTTAGATAAGCTCCTAGTCTATCCGCAAGATTTCCAAAAAGAGAAATGAATCAGTATGCGTGGTTGTGAGTGTTTTTGCGTGTGTACCGCACATCAAGTCAATGTCTGTCCCCAAGTTAAAGAATTAATGAAGGAACAGATGAGTTAGTGCTTCAGTGTTTGTTAATATTGGGTAGAGTTTGTTAGCTCGAGGTTCGGCGAGTAAAGAATACAGCTGGGTAACGCGTAGCGCGCGTTAATGTTTTGTACATGTGCTAATAAGTTCGCAAACAATAATCCCGTCCTGGTGCCCTTGGCATCACGTGAATGGGGAGTCAAACGCGCGTATAGGAAGGAGTGCGCGCTCGACGGAGTAAATACGGATAACGTCCGTTTGATTTGGACTGTTAAAGGCATCCGGATGGGAGGAAAATTGAGAAATTATTTTGTCTCAAGAATCTATTGGGAATAGTTGAAATCTGCTAACGGGGTTTACATCTTGTTGCAACCCAATTCAGATGATTCCTTAGGGTGCCGGGTTACAATTGTCAACTTTTTCTCACTCAACCGAGTGCAGAACTAACAAAAGTATCCACCCAAAGGAATCATCACATGATCTGAATTGGGTGGCAACAAGATGTAAACACCGTTAGCCGATTTGGTCTATAGGCGGGGCTGAGTCTCGGACATGAATCCCCACATGGTATCCTTGAGTAATCGCTGACGGGTTGTTTTTACTATAACTTGCATTTGTTCAGTTTTTACTACATATAACTTGTGTGGAAGTTGGTGCGCTCAACTGTCCTGATTTGCCCTCCCTTCAGAGCTCTTAAGGTCATAGTTCTTTGCATTCCTTACCAACCATATGCGCCACTCCATATTATCCTAGTAAATCAGCATTGCAATTACGGGGGAGTTTGAAACGTTTATTTCCACATTGTGAGTAAAGTAAGCTGAAGTACACTGAATATACATTTAAACCTTTCCATCATCGAATGAAAAAAAGCTCACGTGTTACTATAACTAGGACTAAGATCAAGACTAACGCTTGCCTAAGCCTGTTATTAGTTAGAGGGTCTCCCGGTGATCACAAAGTATTGTCGGTAAATTATTGTATGTGTTCCACGCTGGGCATTGCTTCTGTTAGGTCTTCATATAAGATTAAAACAGTGTCCTTGGATTACTTGATTGCTAACACTGCCGAGTTCTAATGCGTTCGAATCCCTGTAAGGGTGCATCCAGCCGCTCAATTGCAACGTTATGGTATCACTGCACAGCCGACACAGTTTGAGGTGAAGTTCACCTTGCATTCCAACAACATGTAAAGAAAAGAACACTTGATCAGAACATTCAATCAATTCGCCTACGAATATTCAGAAAATTGAATTAGCGGATCATTTTTTTCTAAATGACCTTTTGCGTAAACGACGATATCCGAGTGCACCCACAAAAATTTAATAAATGACAAGCGTTTTCCTTTTTGGTCTGTGCCAAAATGCGCGCCACTTAATATTAGCCACAAGTGCACTTTGTTGAGTTTTCCAAGCTGGCAATGCTACTTGCAAATGGCTTGAAAATATCTTTACTATTCTTGATGTTTTCTATATTGCCACTGATTTCAGACGTGAGAAGTTTATAATACTTTGGAATCACTCCTATAAGATTTATCAGAATTGGTTTCACTGCGGTCATGATCTGAAATCCGCTTTACCATTGTTGTTGTTGCATGGGCAGGGGTAGCGCGCGGCAGGCGTTGACCAGCTGGCAAAAATGATCTGTTCTCTAACTTCTAGCTAAGAATTTTATGATTTCTTAAAGACTTTTTTCTAGGAAGAAAGAAGACTCCGTTGGCAATAATTCCCAATTGTTCAAATTCTGTGTGAACCTTGAAAAATGAAAAAGAAAAGTTATAAAAAATATTAGTTCTTTAAGAAACTTTCAAAGGAGTTTGTATTTTATTTTTGTGAGAATGTGTTCCCGAAAATTAAAAAAAAAAACGTGTTGCCTTTTTTTTGTTTTAAAAGAGCCGATGCAACCTTCCCACAATGCACTGCTTCGCCGCCATTTTTGTTACCATCAAAATTCAGAGACTTCATAACAAGCTACATGTGCGTCCGTTTAGCGCGTTTTACCACACAAAGGAAAGAAAAACTTCTAAAAGTACGACAAACCTTTGCATCAAGTCAGAGTTTCTTACGCCCTGTATCATGTAAACGAAGGTGCGTCTTGTATGTTGCTTCTCCGATCAACTCGAGAGAGTTCAAAGGAGGGCAATGGCAATTATCTGGCCTGGCACCAGTTATAATACCACCCTTGATAAAGCGGGTATACCTACCCTCTCTGAGAGGCGTGTATCTTTATGCCATCACTTTATCAATAATATATCTCCCGCCAACCCAATCTATCCACTTATCCACCAACGTAAAAGCGTAATTCCATCTACTTATTCGCTTAGATCAGGAACTACCTCTCGCCCCTTGCCTTCCAGGACAGATCGTTTTGCCAATTTTGTAACTGTAAAGTTTCAGCCAATTTAATGTAAATAAGTGTAAATTTGTCATATGTATATAGCCTTAACTTGCGCATTTGTATTTACCTATAATTCAGTGTTTCACTGTAAAAGGAATTAATAAACCATATTATTATTATTATTCGTGCAGCGTGACTACATGCACTCAATCCTGCGTGGGAAATCGCGTAGTCCTGATCTCTCGTATGAATCACCATCCACATGATGGCGATTGTGCTGTTTATAGCCTTCCTTGTCCCTGCATGGTCCACCATTCCTGTTGTGACATTGTGTAGCTCGCTCCGCGGGATAGTGGTGTTCTCAGTGTTCTATCATAATATTATTCTGCGTTGTTTACTGATTTCGATGTCAGACACGTGTAAACAAGTTAGTAGAATCAGACACCGCTGTGTTAAAGGCCTCTAACCTAAGACTCTAGTAACGTTAGCTATTTCCGATCCTTGATTTAGTGACTCCACTAGTCGGACCTCTGGTAGGGGAACTAATTAAGAGGGAACTAATTAGCAGCTCTCGCAAGATCTAACACTACTGGTTGATGCATCGCACCCGATCGCACCTTACTGCAAAACATTGGGAACACAAGAATAGAACGAGAAAACAATAGAACAATGACATGACCGAGGTGTATCCAAGCATTAGACCTTAAGCTGCTGCACTGCTGAATTCATAGTTCCGATCAAACAATTAAGCCATTTCACGCTATCTGGAGATACCAATCAGCGATGGAAAGCTTCTCCCGCGGGAACTGATCGTGTCCCACAAACAGTATTTCAGGACTTCCGAAATCAGTCGATTTGCAGCACTTTTTTGCCTTTTATGACAGTGTAAACTGAGATGATCCGAAGATAGAGCTATCTGGTAAACCTTAGCGGGATCGGAATATTTTTGGCCTTTTTTTAAAGGAAAACCCTGGTTTGTTTGTGGGACATAACAACAGTAACTATGGCTTTGAATGACAGGTCGGAACTATGAATTAAGGGCAAGGTAGCACTGTTGCCATAAGCTATTTGGGAAGTCACCAGCAGGGTTGAATCCCTAGACATAAACATGAGACGGCAAAAGAAATTAGTGTCGTAGTGTCCGTCCAGATGGCACTATCCCTATTCTTGGTTTTCACGTGTCACGTGACCAAACTAAAACTCCCTAAAATATGCCCTTATTTCACGACAATAAACAAAATAAGGACAGAACCTTAGATATTGCCATATACTTGTGGATAAGCGAGTTCAGGTCAACCAAGTAAATATTTGTCGAGTTCTGGTAAATACGATTTTAGTAAGAAATGATGGGAACTTTGCGATTCGCTGCCTTGTTTATTTCTCTGATGACATCTTTGAAAAACATCTAATTACCATGGAATAACAGATGAAAGTCAAGCGCTCCTTTTGACCAAATTTCAGGGAGATGTTATTTTCTGAATGAAATATGAGTAACGTAATACGCGTGAAGCCTTACAGTAAAATGTATGGAGCCGCCATGTTTGTGCCCATTCGAGGGGCACAAAGATGGCGGCCAAATCACGAATCTCTCAAAAGTGCACAATAATAATAGGAACAACATCGAATGACATGTGTAGTTATTCTATACTCATATATTCTCTACTAGTTTTCAAATTAGACCATAACCTGTTAAAAGTTCCCAATCGACTCTTCGAAATTCGTCATCGGGTGTTGCGTGACATGAATTACCTTCGGCGGTATTTCTGTGTTTAGAATGATACTTTATTTAACCACGAAAGTTACAACAGCTATTGGGCTGGTTTACATGTAAGTCGTGCATATAAATATATATATAATAATAATAATAAAAATACAGGATAAAACTATTCTACAATAAAACTGACAATATATTAATATAATAATAAGAAAAATAGACTACCCGTTGTCGAGCAGAGTGACGGATTTTAACTTGTTCTTAAAGCTCTCAAATGACTGAGTTTGTCTCAAATCCTCTGGGAGACTGTTCCAAATTTTGGCACCGCTAAAGGAGAAGCTCTTTTTTAAAGATCCAGTGTTTGGGCGGGGCAATACAAATCTAGTACCCCCACCCCGTAAATTATAATTTGTAGAGCTTCCCACCGTTTCAAATAACCCTGCAACACTCTCTGGTGCAGAGCTATTTTTAACTTTATGCATTGCCAATGCCTTTCGTTTTGCACGTCTTTCATCCAGACTATCCCATTCCAGTAACCCCAGGACCAGGTTAGAACTAGCTCTATTATCTGTACCGAGAACTTTACTTGAATTGATTAAGTAATAAAATTGTTTAAGTAATAAAACGATATGATATTTGGAATAAATGCTCCCAAGAGGGAGATTGTAATGGTATCATAGCTGAAACATCGTAAAATCAATTCAAGTAAAGTTAATATTTTGGTGACGTCACGTGAAAACCAAGAATAGACCTCCTCTCGGCTTGGGCGTAATGTTTTCCCATTTCAGGTCACGTGGCATTCCCATGAGTATTCTCTCGTTTTCTGCTACGCACCGAAGGATATATGAATATGGAAGAATTCCAAACAAAGAGAGAATACTTATGGGAATGCCACGTGCTGAAATGGGCAAAACATTACACCCAATCCGAGGAGGTTCCCTGAGGTGAGACACCCACCTTAGCGGTGGGTGTCTTACATTGTAAACTATCGAGAGTAGCAACCATTGATCATTCTTCTGAAAAGTCCTGGAATTTCGGGCATCGAATTTCTTGTATGAACCATGTCAGCGGGTCTAGCGGTCAGACCGAACTGTAATATATATAAATTTAGGCCCTGCCTTATAGTATTAAAAGCAGAGCTCCCATAGTGCAGGAATATCGTGCAGAAAAAGTAGTAAATTGTTCATTTTGATGGAAAAAGCATGAAACTTGGCAGGATGATAGAGCGTCCCATGCTGAGCAATTCTAGATGTAGACCCACCCTCGATAACGTATACTTCCAGATGTATAGCAGTGGAATTAAGTATCCTTTAAATTAATAAAATGACGTGTTGCCTTTTGAGTTCGGACATGAAATTTTGTATCGTGACAGAGTATTCAATACCCTACAATTCTACTATACGGGACACCCCCCTGATCATGTACTTCCAGAGTTCCAAGATGGAATTCATTATCACATAAAATCAGTAACATAGGGCAGTGCCTTCAAGATACACGCATGGAAATTAGTGTGAAAATGGACCATGGTGCAATGGGCAAATTCGCATGTAGACCCACGCCCTAACTCATGTACTTCCAGTTTTATCGAAATGGAATAAATAATTATCTTTTAAACTATAAGAAAATGACGTGTTGCCTTTTGAGTTGAGACACGAATTTTTGTATCGTGACAGAGTATTTGATACTCTTCAATTCTACAAGACTTGACACCCTCCTGATCATGTACTTCCAGTGTACCAAGATGGAATTCATTATCACATAAAATCAGTAACTAAGGGTGCTGCCTTCAAAATACACGCACTGAAATTCACGTGAAAATGGACCATGGGCAAATTCGCATGTAGACCTTAACCCCGACCCATGCACTTCCAGTTTTATCGAGTGGAATTAAAATTAGTCTTTAAAGTGGTCGGTCAGGCTTTCGAACGGACGAAGGGTGCAATTCTGTATGTTAAGAGTGTATCATTTATTGCATGTTTTGCTATTGATGATCAAGCAACTCCCCCCCCCCCCCCCCCCCCGTCATATACCTACAGTACCAGACGGATGGAATAAATCACAACATGATTGCAGCAACAAAAATCGTGACATATAGAGACATTATATTTTTGTAACAACACGTGACCAAATAGACAGTAAGCTTTGAAAGAAGACTTTGAAAGAGGACTGGGCTTTGTTTGCTCAATTTTTGTCAAGTGCGTGGAGGGGATTTCGACGAATTTATCCGGCATGAGGACAACGCGTCCCCCCCCTTTTTTGCTTTGTCCAAGCACGGGGATCTTCGCCCAGGGACAAAGTCAGATCTCCTTCTTTGCATTGAAAGGGAATGTCCTCCAAAACAAGATAATCCATCCCCGGTAGTCGATGCTGTGCTGCTAAATGCTCCCGTCGGGTAAAACCAGGTACAACTAAAACCTTTCAGAACTATGGGACACTAGTTTTTCTTCCGTACTTCATAAGGCATTTACAAAGAGTTGACGTTGTATGGGACAGGTATCCACCAGACACCCTCAAGGCAACAGCTATGGAGCATCGAGGAAGAGGGCAGCGGCGACAAGTCGAATCCAAAATTCTTATTCCTAGACAAGATTCCCACGTTTTCAGGTACTCAAAATTCCAGGACTTTCAAGGACCTTTTCAGGTTCCCTTATTTTTTTTATTCAATATACACACTCAACATCTCGCAAATCTTTCTTCTGTAAAATATTTCCATGACTTTTAATGGCTTTGATGGGTTTTTGTGAAAATTCCATGACTTTCTTGGCCTGGAAAATGACATTTCTAAAATCTGACTTTTCAGGTTTTTAAGGACCCGTGGGAAGCCTGCTTTAAAGACTTATTAATTCCACTTCGATAAAACTGGAAGTGCATGAGTCAGGGCGTGGGTCTACATGCAAAATTGCCCATTGTACCATGGTCCAACTTCACGTGAATTTGCATGCGTGTATATCGAAGGCAACGCCCTCTGTTACTGATTTTGTGATAATAAATCCCATCTTGGTAAACTGGAAGTACATGATCAGGGGGGTGTCACGCATTGTAGAATTGTAGGGTATTAAATACTCTGATCTGTCACGATACAAAATTCCGTGTCTGAAGACAAAAGGCAACACGTCATATTGTTAAGTTTAAAGGATAATTAATTCCACTTCGATAAAACTGGAAGTGCATGAGTTAGGGCGTGGGTCTACATGCGAATTTGCCCATTGCGCTATGGTCCACTTTCACACTAATTCTCATGCGTGTATCTTGAAGGCATTGCCCTATGTTACTGATTCTATGTGATAATGAATTCCATCTTGGAACTCTGGAAGTACATGATCAGGGGGGTGTTACGTATTGTAGAATTGTAGGGTATTAAATACTCTGTCACGATACAAAATTTCGTGTCTGTAGGCAAAAGGCAACACGTCATTTATTAATTTAAAGGATAATTTATTCCACTGCTAGAAAACTGGCAGTATTCGTTATCAAGGGTGGGTCTACATCCAGAATTGCTCAGCATGGGACACTCTATCACTCTGCCAAGTTTCATGCTTTTTCCATCAAAATGAACAATTTTTCACCAAATTCCTGCACTACCAGTCAGTTATACCTTGGCGTCATCGCGCTAACACATCACGATACCATTTCGTTGTGCTCCTCTAGTCATCTAGACAATTTCGCCCAAGTTTTTTTTTCACCATTTGTTTCATGGTCGAAAGCTTGGAAACAAAAGACTCAAGAAACCACAGGAAGCCCACGTAATCACTAGAAAAGCGACACAATTTTCTTGATATGAGCATGGATCCATGCTTGGAGTCTTCCATTCACGAGATGTGATTTTTTCAAGCATGGTCATGTTATAGCACCCTCCTTGTAGCATAGAGAAAATACTCCAAGCATATCAAGAAAATTTCACCAAAAGCTGTCGTTTTGCCGACGTTGCAAAACTTCCTTATTAGGAAATCCCCCTTACCTTATTTGGAAGGTCTGTAAGTACTTTTCCTCACATCTTAGCGAAAAAAGCAGGAAAATTGACAAAAACTTGCAGATACTCGAGAAACATCCTTCTCTTGGTCGCCATTTTGTTTTTAACCCCCGCCGAGGGGCCTGAGTCACGTTTTGAACACCACAGGCAACCCGCGCGGATTTGCCATAAAAACGACAGCACTTTCTTGATATGTAATTTTTCGTTGTATACCACAGGGTTCCCATGTGTACAGGGATGGAAGAACGTAAGGACGGACACATTTTTATTCATATTTATTCAGGAAAAAGATTGAAAAAAGCATCTCCGGAAAGAAAGCTTACATAAGCCAAACTTGGACAAACTTTCAAGGCCATAAAACGAACAAGGCCATAAAACGAACTCTGCACGCCAAAGTCACGTTGCCTCCACGTCATCAATTAAGACATCAAAATGAACAGTAGCCTGCTCGCAGGCGTTGGTTGGTTTTGTTAGGTGTTTTTACGGCGAGAATCGAGCGAGAATCCCGATGCGGGCGCCATTTTGGACGGGTCGAGTGACCAGACCGAATTTTGACCCGTCCAAGATGGCGCCCGCATCGGGATTCTCGCTCGATTCTCGCCGTAAAAACACCTAACAAAACCAACCAACGCCTGCTAGCAGGTTAAATGAACAGGAATGCCCGTGACGCTCAAAAATGAACTCCATGGGTTACTCTGTATAGGTTATTTCTTATGTATGGTGCTCCGCTCGCGCTATCATTTTCGACCAAAATATAGTCCCCTTACCCCTCCCCATAATAACACGTTTTTTGAGTCGTTTTGGAAAACTTTATAGTATAGCGGTCTCGTGGTCCCCTATAACAGAACCAGTATGGCGAGATGTTAATTGTACTAATGGTCACCCTGTGGTACGGCTGAACGGTTTTCGATTTTCCAAAGGAGGTCCAGAACACCAAATTCTCGTTCTTATCTCTTTTCCTAACAACCTCGCGTAACTTTGTGCAGGAGAAAATGTTGTATGAACTGGTGTTGTATGCTGTATGAATCACGTTTGCCGAGTTCGCCGCACATCAAAGTCTGCTTACTTCTGATTCATAAGTGCTTTCACAAAGCGTGACTTGTTTTATTCAACAAGATTCAGAAGTGACTTGACTTGATCGATAACAGATCACTTGAACTTCTGCCAATCACATTCTTTACTTTGACTGTTGGTAGTGTATGCAGTAAGCTATTATCTAATATTAAGAAACAAAGAACACCTTAAGAACATTTTCAGGCTGTTTTTGCAGAAAACACCCAATGTAAAAGAACAAACTCAGCCTGAATCCCGAAAACACCTGTTCTTTTATGCGGGTTTTTACTGTACTCGTGATTGGCTTAGGAGATGTGAGGCTACCCATGCTTTTTTGCGTTTAAAATCGGGAAAATGCCTCAGTGTTCAATCACCATGACAACTGTGCTTAAATCACATTTGTGTTTTCCCATCAGGCAGTGCTGGCGTTGATGCGTGTCCAGTGTCGATGTCACGGCGTATCTAGCTCATGCGCAGTAAAGACCTGTTCCAAGAACGTGCCAAAGTTCGTTGAAGTCGGCGCCATGTTGAAGACCAAGTATCAAGACGCTGTACAGGTCGTGTACGTTAAGCGCAAGCGGAAACTCAAGCGTAAAGACAGAAAGAAACGGCGGTTAACGTCAGCATCTTTGGTGTTCATGCAGGATTCTCCCAACTATTGCTATAAGAACACTGGGCTGGGGATTGACGGGACCTCGGGACGCGAGTGTAACAAGAACTCTAGCGGAGTAGACGGCTGCAATTTGCTGTGTTGTGGAAGCGGCTATAACACTCAGACTGTGCGGGAAATACAACAGTGTTCCTGTAGGTTTATTTGGTGCTGCCGAGTGGAGTGCCAAACTTGCGAACGTATTTATGATCGGTTTACATGTAAATGAGCATAAAGAACTCAGAACCAGGGTCATGTGACTTGGCAACTATGGCAACCGGCGTCATCACGTGATCACGAACTCGGAACCACGTGAGAGACTCGTGCATATCCACTTTAGATGTTCATATTATTTGCGCCTGCACTGTCACGGGTACCAATACTAATGGACTAAAGCAAGGTTACCCTTGAGTCACGTGAAATCGCGGACTTAGTGGAAAACCCGACGTGTCACGTGATTTAGCTTGGGAAATTATTTAATGAACACGTGACAAGAGAGACGTAACTTTTCATAATATTCACCGTCACAGCATCAAATGACACAATGGCGTCATATGTAGTTACTTGCATCAAGTATATTCATCTAGATAAAAAAATACTATGCAATCTAGAATAGAGACACCCCTAAGACCCCTTTCATACGTCGCGCTTCTGCCGTGTCGAACCTATTAGTTTGTATTTTGCACATGAGAAGCTTGACGTCTGAATCAATTAAGTTCGGCACGACTGAATTTAAGTTCAGCACGGCACTGAGCACGGCCGCGGCCGCGACTCTCATTCAAACGTCGAGCCTGTGTTGTGCCGAACCAAATGCATAAATTAAAATTATTTGTTTGAAAGAGACTGCAAAACGCGCGCGCTCTTCGTAAATGGCGTCATTCTGGCATCAGCAGCGCGCCTGATTGACAGCTTGTGAAATTAATGGTATTTTGACAACTACGTTTTTATAAAGCGAGATTAAGCTACTTTGATGTACGCATGCGCGCCATTTCAGCCAATCAGCGAAGGCCCTCAAATAGATGTCACCAGAGCCTTCCCTGCGAGACGGGGAGCTAAGGGTAGGCATAATAGATTGTGCTCGGCAACTTTTGAGCAACTTTTAGCGTTTTGAGCAACTTTTTGTAGTGCGAGCAACCTAGGACAACTTTTGCCTTCCTTTATAGCAACTTTCAGAAACAAAGTGGTATAAAACTGATCCAAACCATCAAAAACGTCTTTATTTAGAATGATTTTATTAAAACTGGTCAAAACAAAAATAATTTAATTGATAAGTGATATACAAATAAAATAGCACTTACTTTACGTGCGTCCACGAAATCTGGACAGCAGCCATCTATCTAACTGACAGCGGTTATTCGCTGCAACAGAGCCTGCCGCCGACTATCTTGGTATTTGCTGCAGTGCGAGTCATGGCATCGCAATCAGATGAAATTCTGACGAGGAAAATGAAAATTATTTAGACTGTCCCTTGAAAACAAGCAACTTTTCAAAATGTTGATGCCAACTTTTTAATATTTTAGCAACTTTAGAGAAGGCCTTGTCAAGCAAATTTTCCTGAATTTACCTGCACAATCTATTTATGCCTAGCTCTGGGTTCAAGGATGGGGAGCTTCTGGTGACAGCCATTGACGCATGCGCGAAATTTGTTACAGAGCCGTTGAGAGAAACTGCTTTCTGCGCATACCGCCCTCAAATGGATGTCCCCAGAGGCTCGACTCACCTGCGAGCGTAAGGGGAGCTCGGCAACGAGAATATTTACTACTTGATTCCTTTATATTTGCACCCTCTTAGTAGTCAGACATAATGTGAAGAAAGATGAGAATATCCTATGAAGATCGATAATTCGTAGGATGAATAATTCGCTCAAAGCGTTGCTATGTAAATCAGGGTTATCTGAAAACTACATTTATTTTAAAACGCGTGCAAACTTCTACCCTAAGTTATGACTTACTCTGCATTTTCCATACGAAGCCTAGCACAGTTTTTTTATCAATGTTTCCTTGAGATAATGTACTGTAATTTATTCTAATCCGGCACGGTATAAACATATTCCACAAGTTTTGATAACCATTTCTTCTCAAAAGTTCCACATGAATAGGCTCATTCCCAGTTGTTGCTCCATAATATTGCTTGAAAACATTGATGTTTGCCTCTGAAATTCATGTCTCTAGCTGGAAATTTAATCAGAAAGTAACGTGTTTAGTTGTGCTCGGGATTTGGGTTTCTCTTATAATATTCTTTTATATATAAAGTGCAAGTGCACTCTCGGTATTGTTGTAGTCGCTGCTAGCACAGGGTGACCGGCCACTAATTAAATCCGAGTCGTTTTGATAATGTATGCGCGTGCACCGGTTACCTCTGGCCAAATACCATTGTCTATTGACTAATTCCTGCATTAATGCTTATGGCCAGATTCGTACGCCAGTCCTAGAGCCGTTACTGGAAATCCTTGTAGTTCGTGTTATATGTAGCCGGTTGTTGTTCCACCATGCAGAGAACAAACATTGCCTTCGCCGTTTTCCGTAAGTATGACTAGTTTATCATATAAAACCCGTATAAAACCGGCAAAACTATAACGTGTTTACCTTGATCTATGTTATTTGTTTATCTTATCGCGGGTAGTTACAAACGTTCCCCATTACAACAGGAACGCTGAAGAACGTACTAACGCATTTAGTAAAAAGTCTAAATTTGTTTAAAAGTTCACTGGTGGAGTATGTTTTCGTCTGGTAAAAGTTTTTGTTATGCAATAGCGGTTTCCATGGTGCGCCTTGACTGTATGAAAACATTGTGGGCATTGGCATTTTTCCTGTTATGAAAGAAAATATGATAGTGAATGATTTTTAAGATTGATTCAGAAACCTGCTTACTAAAGTATACCAGTCTGAAAACTGAAACGACGTAGAATTTGCTGCTGATGTTCAGTAACGCCACGTGAGCTCTCAGTGTCAAGGGAATTCTTTCGAGTTTAGAAAACAAAAAATAATACATATCTATGGATTGCTAAGCTTTGAGGACGCTTTTCCCGACTCTTTTAAACCACGTCTTATATTTTGTTAGTCGATATGACGTTTTTATGTTAGATGTTTTAGGTTTTATAGAAAAATCTCTTCAGCTCTACAGCTGCTGTTTCCATGAAGGAAAGTTTGTTTGTTTTTTGCGTCATACAAGACAAAGGCAATCATTTTCGGTTCGTTTATTTTCTATAAAAGAGTGACAAAACTTGTGAAAACAGGTATAATTAGTGAGCGCTCATTACTATCAAGAAGAGCATCGACATAAAACGAAGTTTTGCAAAAACTCCGAGAAGTTTTTAAAAGTTCTGACACAACTCATCGAAAACAAAGGTGTCAAAGACCACCATCGACAACCGTTTTTTCACGAATAGCAAGATTCTTAGCTGTTTGTTCTGTGTGTAGTTGCTTTAGTCCTTGAAAATACTAATTTACATACTTCCTGTGAAAAAAGACGAAACATATAAAAAGGCGTTCTTCAGATAGAATAAGACTGTATTTAGTTGTAATATTGATTGCAAGCACACCAAATTATCCCAATTGAGCTGTCACGTTATGTGTGCTTCGTAGACCTCGCGGTCACAACATTTGACATTGTCAAATATTTATAAGACCCCAAAACATTGTGTCTTGGCTTGATATAAGGGGGAAGATACGACTTTATGAAAGAAGAAAGTTGCTCTTCCAAGACCCCGTCCACACTACACCGTTTTCAAACGAAAACGGATACTTTTTGCTTCGTTTTCAAAAAGATTTGCTTCCACACTTATCGTTTTCGTATTGTTTTCGGTGATCGTTTTCGGTGTTGTAGTGTGGACGATAGCGGTATCCGGAGCAAAAAGTATCCGTTTTCGTTTGAAAACGGTGTAGCGTGGACGGGGTCTAAAAGGTGTGTGAAATGATAACAGGACCTGCGGCAAGCGCCCCGGACCGGCCGAGTGCTTCAGGGATTCAGGCGAGCTGTCAACTCTGTGGTCCAATTCTTGCTAAATAGAAATGAAAAATATGTTCTAGCTTCCACTCAGCTCTAAAATATGTTTTCTTTTCCAGTCTGCACACTCTTCTGCAGTGTACGTGAATTGGAAGCAAGTAAGTAGATTGAAAATAATTCTTACCAGAAAAAAGATCCGTTAAATAGTGTAGTTCATGAAAAACGTTGATCCTCCGTTTACTTTTACTTCTTCCTTGGGAGAAGTAAATCAAGACGACAACATTAAAAGAAGATGTTAGGAATCTCCAAGCTTGCAGCTTAACAAAATGTTTATGTTGTGGGTTTCCTGTGTCACTACCCACACACCAGATCTGCGGGATAATTAATCTGATATCATGAACGTTTGTGACACAGATGGAACGATCTGATTGTTTCCACATCGCGAACGAGCCAACAATTTGCATTCCACTAGATTGTGAAATTGAACGGAATCGTATGCCAATCTCAAGGTGTGAATTCGATTGCATTCGATACGATCGATGATCGACAGTCGAACGTTGATTTCCTAGACTGGTTGTAGTCCCTTCTTTGGCGAACGTCTGTCAAAACGAGCGCGTGAAAACGAGCGCCGATAGCTTGAAGTACCGAAGGCACGAGCGAGCCGAATACGCGAGAACGTGTCGCAGGGGAGAGTTGTTCTCGCGCCTTCGGCGCGCCTTCGGTGCTCCTCTGGCTTTTCACGCGCTCGTTTTCACTGACGTTCGCCAAAGAGGAGAATGCAAGCAGTCTGTATTGATTTCCAAACCAAACGATCTAAAGGACAGAACCGCACTTGTGAACCTCTTGAAGCCTTTTATAACGTAGTGAATGTAAAGCCTCAGAAATCAAAAGCTGTGCTAAAAATTTGTACAAGGCTTGAATGCATGTATTTACTGAATTCCTGGCTACGGAACTGCCGGGGTAAATCCGTTGAATTTTGACTTTGTAAGTTTACTATGTAATTCTGGACACTTTTACCCGCAGCAGTTGGTAGTGCTAGTCGTGGTGGGTGTCGTTTCATATATGGATGCATATCTTTCACGATTCTCTATTCTCTTTTTCTCTCAGATATTTGCTGGGGGTTTGGCTATTCCATTACCGCCCCTCAAGCTCCAGCCTGGGGGACGCTTACCTCCCCGAGCTACCCTACGAATTATGGATCTGGACTGTCGTGTAACTGGTTCCTCAAGGCCAGTGGATCGAATCAGCGGGTTGCGATATATTTCGATGTGTTTGGAGTACATAATGATGCAGCTGTATGCCGTTCTGACTATGTTTTGGTGAGATGCCAGTCCTTCCGTGTCTCTTAATGTTCAAATTTCGCTGTCTTCTTCAATTTTACTTTTTCCAGATTTTGGTGGTAGACAAAACTAGATGATTAATTTGTTAATATTTTTTTTTGGACGGTCGTCCCTGGTCCTTTTGGCGTAGTCAGGGGCCCATCAACCGAAGCCGCCCATCTATTGCACTAGGTCTAGCTATAGCACAGGGAGCCCATCAATAGGAGCCTCCCATCTATTGCACTAGGTCTAGCTATAGCACAGGGAGCCCATCAACAGAAGCCTCCCATCTACTGCACTAGGTCTAGCTATAGCACAGGGAGCCCATCAATAGGAGCCTCCCATCTACTGCACTAGGTCTAGCTATAGCACAGGGAGCCCATCAACAGGAGCCTCCCATCTATTGCACTAGGTCTAGCTATAGCACAGGGAGCCCATCAATAGGAGCCTCCCATCTACTGCACTAGGTCTAGCTATAGTACAGGGAGACATCACTACAGGAGTCTCCATCCACACTGCACTGGGTCTAGCTATAGCACAGGGAGCCCATCAATAGGAGCCTCCCATCTATTGCACTAGGTCTAGCTATAGCACAGAGAGCCCATCAATAGGAGCTCCCATCTACTGCACTAGGTCTAGCTATAGCACAGGGAGACATCAACAGGAGTCTCCATCCACACTGCACTAGGTCTAGCTATAGCACAGGGAGTCCATCAATAGGAGCCTCCCATCTATTGCACTAGGTCTAGCTATAGTACAGGGAGACATCACTACAGGAGTCTCCATCCACACTGCACTGGGTCTAGCTATAGCACAGGGAGCCCATCAATAGGAGCCTCCCATCTATTGCACTAGATCTAGCTATAGCACAGAGAGCCCATCAATAGGAGCTCCCATCTACTGCACTAGGTCTAGCTATAGTACAGGGAGACATCACTACAGGAGTCTCCATCCACACTGCACTGGGTCTAGCTATAGCACAGGGAGCCCATCAATAGGAGCCTCCCATCTATTGCACTAGGTCTAGCTATAGCACAGAGAGCCCATCAATAGGAGCTCCCATCTACTGCACTAGGTCTAGCTATAGTACAGGGAGACATCACTACAGGAGTCTCCATCCACACTGCACTGGGTCTAGCTATAGCACAGGGAGCCCATCAATAGGAGCCTCCCATCTATTGCACTAGGTCTAGCTATAGCACAGAGAGCCCATCAATAGGAGCTCCCATCTACTGCACTAGGTCTAGCTATAGTACAGGGAGACATCACTACAGGAGTCTCCATCCACACTGCACTGGGTCTAGCTATAGCACAGGGAGCCCATCAATAGGAGCCTCCCATCTATTGCACTAGGTCTAGCTATAGCACAGAGAGCCCATCAATAGGAGCTCCCATCTACTGCACTAGATCTAGCTATAGCACAGGGGCCCATCACTAGGAGTCTCCCATGATCTACTGCACTAGGTCTAGCTATAGCACAGGGAGCCCATCACTAGGAGTCTCCCATGATCTACTGCACTAGATCTAGCTATAGCACAGGGCCCCATCACTAGGAGTCTCCCATGATCTACTGCACTAAATCTAGCTATAGCACAGGAAGCCCATCAATAGGAGCCTCCATCCACACTGCACCGGGTCTAGCTATAGCACAGGGAGTCCATTAACAGGGGCCTCCATCTACTTCAGTAGGTCTTATTACTGTATCTACTCCACTGTGGAATTAGGGACATTTTTGGTCGTACCCTTGGGTATCGCAATCATTTTAATACCATGAAAACAAAATGCTATGGCTGTAAAGATCAGATCAAGGATATCAAAAGTTGAAATTTTGAGGCCTGATAAAGTTTGCGGGGATCTCAGCACCATTAAGGCATGGCTGACAAACGAACTGTCATAAAACTTAGGGGGTGGTCTAACTCCAGTGCTTTCAACTGTTCGGTTATTTAAAGTTTTTCAGCCTGTGGGGGGTTGAAAAATAAGTAAATTTTGGTTGCTGTTTCTATGACAACTTTAAATGTGACCTTTGAACTCGAAGGTAACGGTTTTTTAAAAAGTGCTCCTGCGGACAGGGAAAGGCTTTAAATCCTGAAAATGTTTAAGTGCCAAGTGACTTAAGTCTATGTATATATTGTTGATCTAATTGGAAAAGTTGACTTCTTCATTGGGAATCCTATTTTAGGACAATGTGAAATTCGATACCCTTCGATAACTTCTTATCCATGTGTGTTGTGCACCATTTCCAATTATATTTACAAACACCAAGGTATGTATTATTTTTTCCACTAATTTATTTTTTGCCTCTTATGTATTTTCCCTGTCAGCAGGGGCAGTTTTTAAAATTCCGTTAAAAATGAGGTTCAAAGGTCACATTCCAGGTTGTCATAGAAACGATACTCAAACTTTGTTAAGTTCTGGGTGCTCTGTAACATGAATTAAGTTTCGCAACGAAATGAGTAAATGCATTAAATATAGACCACCCCCTACGCTTTTCCTTCCATAGCCATGCTTTAATAGCACTGAGATTGCTGTGTATGCACGGGATAAGTTGAAATTAACATCAAAACTATGTTATTCACTTCGCTCCCGCCCATAACTTTGTCATCGGGGGGATTTACCGCCGATGACGTCGATGGCACAAGTGTACATCAATTTGTTGTCGAATGCCACGCGGTTTTCGGCGCATGATGGTCGATCGGCTTATTCGGCAGACCGGGTGCCTTCTGGTTTTG
Organism: Scolanthus callimorphus; assembly: GCA_033964015.1. Lineage (NCBI taxonomy): Eukaryota > Metazoa > Cnidaria > Anthozoa > Actiniaria > Edwardsiidae > Scolanthus > Scolanthus callimorphus. Next base: position 75,008 of record JAWWUD010000206.1, read on the forward strand.
ACATGGTGTTCTGCGTGTACAGTTCAACTACAAAGCAATCTGGTAATTTATCCTGAACGCGGATATCAGAATATGTCATATTTCATTAAGCATTAGAGCACAACTTCCTATGACTTTATCGGCACAATAGAGCACGCGTGATGCTGGGAAAGACACGAGAACGTTGTTTAAAGCGTTTCGAGAGTCTCTCCCAACATCACAAGTGCTCTATTTGCCGATAAAGTCATAGAAAGTTGTGCTCTAATGCTTTTATGATATAGCAGGGGAAAACCATTACTTTATCGGTGTAATAGAGCATAGATTTGGACCAATCAGAGCGCGCGTTATATCGTAGCTATATTATTTAACAATTATTCCTCGAGCCCGAATGGGCTATTGACTCAGAGGCCATGAGGGCGAGAGGAATATTTGTTTTAGTCAAATCACACTAGTAGGTCAATTTGTATTGCCAAAAAAATGTTTTTGTTCTGGTCATTTGCCATTTTCTGGCTTTCAAATCCGAATATTAAAACCATTATCCTGCTCGATTTTGCAGAATATCGTCTGATTTTAGCCAACTCGGGACTTCGTCCCTCGTTGGCTAAGTATCAGACGATATTCTGCGCAATCTCGCAGGATAATGGTTAAATATCAGTAAACAATGTCAAAAATGTCCTAATCCACTCAAAAACGACTTGATGATTATGCGTCTTTTTTATGTATGGTGCTTCGCGGAAGCTTCGCTGTTATTAACTATGTCGATATTTTCCCCTCAGTTCCGTGATGGGAAGACCATTATTGACTGGAGTCCGCCGCTGGCCAAATTCTGCGGTAACACACTTCCTCCGTACATTCTTTCCTCGGGGCGCTACCTGACGGTGTACTTTAAGTCCAAAACTTACAAGCAATACAAGGGCTTCGTGATCAGGTTCCAGTCTGTTAACAAAGGTGCGTGACACATTGTCACGGTCAGCGGCGCCAACATGGCTGCCATACATTTTTGACGTCCCTGTAACTCGTCTAGTTTTGCTGTTCTGAGTCAATCTAGCTACAGAAATGTGGCCTAGATTCATCACTGCTATCCCCATCTTAGCGTTGTGCTACTCCTGTGTGCGGATTGGCGAGTACTTATGGCAAATTGGCCATTTGAAGTGGATCCCTTCCTGGACTATCGATCGAGTCCGCCATGTTGGTTCTGTGTCGGGGGATTCTGCTTCAAGATTTCAGTATTCAAGCTCAACACTGAAATCGATTAGGAAACTGCAACCCAAGCAACAGTTGCCTTCTGAGTTGTGGCATGATCTTGGCGTTTTGGGAATCAGGAAGCCGTTTCGATCTCGTAGAAAGAAACGAATTGGAGGACATAACGTCCCTGACGGACTACCTGTGGATACCACAGGCAAACCAACATGTCAAGTTGAGGCCGCTGTTTCAACAACAAACCCTACACCTGTTGTACCGAATTGTCGTTCACGCCCGCGGTTGGATGCTTGTATTCCAACATTCCTGCTATGCAATGCTCGCTCACTTTCTCCCAAGATAGACGAACTAGAAGGCGTAGCCCTCATAAACCGCGCTGGAGTGATTGCTGTTACGGAAACTTGGTTTTCTCCTCATATTCCGGACTCTGCCGTGTGCTTGTCGAATTTTACCACCTTCAGGAAGGACCGGGTGCCCCGTGGTGGCGGTGGTCTGGCTCTCTATGTCAACTGTGAGATCCCATGCAGAAGGCTTGATCACCTTGAGCTTGCTGGAGAGGTGTCGGAGACCATGTGGGTTCAGCTAAGGCCGGTCCGTCTACCAAGGCCGGTTTCCTCCATCCTTGTTGGTGTTGTTTATCACAATCCGCAAGCACGTGCTGCTGACAACAATGAACTATACAATCACGTTCAGGCGACATGTGATCAACACCTTCGCAAACACCCGGACTCTCTTATTTGCATATTGGGTGACTTCAACCCAACTTCTACCGGTATATCTCCCGCCGTCTTCAAGCGTAGTTGTGGTCTCTCTCAGATGGTGAAGGTTCAAACTCGTGACACCGGAACCCTGGATTGGTTTCTTACCAATATTCCCGCCTTACACTCCGAGCCACTCCAACTCCCCAAACTCGGGTCTAGCGACCATTACTGTGTTCTCATTAACCAGTCTCCTCCTCAAGCAAATCCATCTAAAAAAGTTGTTACGCGTCGTGATACGAGAGTAGGATACGTGAATTCGGCCGCTGGATCACGTCTTATTCTTGGGATGAGTTCTACGCAGCATCCACCATGGAGGGAAAACTCGACGTCTTTCGGAGAGAAATCACCAGCGCCCTGGATAGGTATATGCCTGTTAGTGTGTCACGCGTCCATTCCACCGACAAGCCATGGATGACACACAATATCAAACACCTAATAAGGAGAAGGCAGCAGTCACTCGCGAAATTCGGCAAGGACTCGCCATCCTTTAAGCTATGGCGGAACAAAGTGTGTCAGGCAATATCATCTTGCAAGTCCCTCTATTATAACAGCAAAGTGAAGAAATTAAAGGGTACAAATATTGGCAGATGGTGGAAGGAGGTTAAGGGGTTGGCGGGGGTGTCCAGCTCTGAAGAGTACTGGTATAAACAACTGATCGACGGCGAACTGATTGTGTCCACCGACGCCCTGTGTGAGGAGATCAACCAGTTTTTTGTCCAGCTGACGTCCGGATTCCAACCATTGACAACGGAGGATATCTCAGCTATTCCTGTTGACACGGACGCGATCCCCAGCCACCTTTTCGCCACTGGACGCGAGGCCTACTCTGCGTTGAGATTGCTGCGCGTGAACAAGGCAGTTGGCCCTGATGCGATACCCAATAAAGTTCTCAAGGTGTTCGCGTTTGAGTTGGCCCGATCGTCGCCGAGCTGTATAATGTTTCACTGCGTGAAGGCTACCTCCCTGCTCTGCTGAAGACCGCTGAAGTCCGTCCCTTGCCTAAGCAAACACCAGCGAAGACGGTGAAGGATGACATTCGCCCAGTCTCCTTGACGTGCCAGATTACAAAGGTCATGGAAGGCTTTACGCTCTCTAGATCTCTACCGCATATAATTAGCGAACTGGATAGTAAACAGTTTGCCGTTGCTGGTCGTTCAACAGAACAGGCTATTGTTTACCTTTTACACTTAGCTTTGGAAGCCTTAGATGGTGGTCACTGTTCAGTGCGTCTGTTTTTTGCAGATTTTAGGAAGGGTTTTGATCTCATTGATCACCGAATACTAGTCAACAAGCTATCTAAGTTTAACATCCATCCATGTATTTTACGCTGGATCACAGCATTTCTGCTTGAAAGATCGCAGTATGTAAAGATCTCCTCATCCCGGTCCAGTACTCTTATTCTCAATGGAGGTATCCCACAAGGGACCAGGCTCGGTCCCCTCTTATTTGCCGTAATGGTCAATGACCTATTGGTCTCATGGGGCGCTAGGGCTAAGTTTGTGGATGACCTCACAGCATTGGAGGTTATCCCGAGAAACTCCCCATCAGTCATGCGTTATATTGTTGAGGATATAACTGAGTTTGCATATAATAACAACATGGCGCTTAACCCTGTCAAGTGTAAAGTAATGGAGGTGGATTTTTTGCATTACAATAGCTGTATGAGGCAGCCCATAGTCATCGGCGGTTCGGGCATCGAACAGGTCGCGTCCTTCAAGCTGTTGGGCGTTTACATATCCGAAGACCTGTCTTGGGCTGCCCATACGGACTATGTAATCAAGAAAGCTAACCGCCGCTTGTACGCTCTAAGGCAGCTTGTGAAGTGCCGCGTTCCCCAGACCGATATGGTCGATGTGTATCGCTCGTTAATCCGCTCTACGCTAGAATATGCCTCGGCCGCATTTGCCAACTTACCATCATATCTATCTAGTCGAATGGAGTCAGTCCAGAAGCGCGCACTTTCCATTATTTTTCCAAATTCAACCTACGACGACGCTTTGCAGATGGCTGGCATCCAAACTCTAGCGTCACGTAGAGTGGCTGCTTGCCAACGGTTTATAAGCAGGATCTCACCAGGAAACCCACTCTTTAAGTTAATATATGGCCCTCTTATAATACCTCAACATCAGTACTCCCTTCGCACCCAAGCTCCGCACTATCACAGAACTGTCAGAACAGACCGCTTTAAGAACTTTGTAACTGTTAAGTGTATATAATAATTGTTAGCTTGCTGTTCTCCTTATTGTATTCCTGTTCTCCCTATTGCTGACCACACCTGTAATTTAAGTATATCTTACAAGAGGTGTTAATAAACCGATTATTATTATTATTATTATTATATTATTATTATTATTGTCCTGTGCATGGTTGTCTTTCGGTCACACAACCTACTCTCTGCGCGCTAGTATTGTTGTAATAGGAAATTTTCGTATGACTGTGAAAAGGGCCGCGAAATTAAGAGTTGTGCCGCGCCGCGACCGTGAACGTACCGCGACTACGCGATTTATTAGACAAAATAATCCTTTGTCTTTTACTAAATTTCCCTCTGGTGACATCACGAGAAGGAAATTTAGTAAAAGACAAAGGATTCTTTTGTTTACTAAATTTCCTTTGCATTATAATGAGGGAATTTAGCCAGTAAATGTCTCTCGGAGAACAAAAGAAATCGAGGCGATCATGGTATTATTAATGCCAGTAAATGCCCCATTATTAAAGGAAGTAAATGCCTCTCGGAGAACAAATGAACCGAGGCGATCATGGTATTATTAATGGTTATATTATTGCGCATGCCATAATTGCATCAATAACTGTGTTTGTCGTCTGTCTTCATTATTCTTTTCAGATCAATCGACACCGTGGGGTCCTAACGATTGCTCAGAAACCCGCCCCTTCTCACAAAACCAAGGCTTGCAAAATTCCGGCTCCAGCTCGGGATCCCTGTCTAGTCCCGATTACCCTACGAGCTACGCCGGTAACATGCAATGTAGCTGGACAATCACGGTTAGTTCCGGCCAGACGATAAAGCTCACGTCTACAGACATGGACGTACATGGGAGTGGTGACTGTAGTAGCGTATCTGACGTCATTTCGGTTTATAATGGTAACGCGTACGCCACTAAGTTGGGTGACTTTTGTGGGACGAATGCGTTCACTGTGACATCGAGTGGTAAACAACTCTTCATCAGATTCAAGTCCGACAATAGAGATGAAGGGGCCAAGGGTTTCGTACTGAAATACGAAGCCCAAGGACTGTGTAAGTATACACTAAGAGCCCATTAATACATCCTCTTGCGACCATGTCAATGTGTCAATTGACCGGCTGGCGGTGTTGCATTGTTGTGTGACGAGGGTAACTAATGCCTGTTTCAAACGTCGATCCTTTGCCGCGTCGAATCCAATTCAGCCGACTGGTTTTCTCCTTTTCACAACAAAAGGAAGAATGAACAAGAAAAACAAACTTTACATTCCTTTTTGTTCTGCTATGACTCATCAAGATTTACCTTTTGCACTAGACACAGTGAAATTTACAAATGAAATTTACACTAACAATTAGATTCGACGCAGCAAACGTTCGACGTCTGAACCTGGCCTAAGATTCGGATTCAGATACCTTATATCCGTAACGCCGCTATTGCGTATCGACCCCGTTTTGTCCTTCGTGCTGCTGGTATTTTCTTGTCGGTCGAGGAATTTCAGGGCGTGGTCGAACATGGGCGATGTCCGATATCTGAATAGTGACGGTGATAGTGAGTCTGGAGGCATGCTGTACTTTTTTCGCACACGTGTTACGATAACGTTCTGTGCGCGTGTATTTTGTGCATATTTTGTAGCTCCTCCCAAATTGTTCCGATCATTCATGTTCTATTTTGTTTCACTAGCGACTGGAGTGATAGCCGGAATAGCTGTGGGTGTACTTATAGTCGTCATCATAGTCATTGTCGTCATCGTCTGCATTGTAAAAGCCAACACCAAGAAGAGCCAAGGCCACGTCAACCCAAATCCTCCTGACACCACCACTATGAGTACGAATGTCACCAACCCCATCCCCGGGGTCTCTATTGTCAATGCCGGTGTCCCCCCTCCTCCTTACACGGCTCAACAGGCTGGTCCTATTATGTACACAGCACAGGTTGCGCCCACAGTGCTTTACGGCGGTAATCAATTCGGGGCAGCACAAGTTGTTTATGGAAATCAACCGGGTGCAACGTATAGTAACGTGTCACCCCGGGTTTGGTCATACAAACCACTTAGGTGGAGATACTGTGTACCTACTGGTGGATGAAAAGGCTTGATCGCTGGGGAATGCCATTCCACCATGTTTGCTTTATAGAGACAAAATATCCCAACAATTAACCTTATCCTGGCTGGAATAGAAAGAATCGGCTAACCGTCTTGTTGTCACCCAATTCAGATCATGTGACCGGATTCCTTTTGGTGGCTATGTGAATTTTTTCTCACTCAACCGGGTGCACGAGTGCAGAACAGAACAGGCTAACAAAAGTATCTACCCAAAGGAATCTGAATTGGTGGTCTGACTGATGATCTGAATTGGTGGCAGCAAGATGTAAACACCGTTAGCCGATGTTGTCTATTGCCCCTCTTCGACTTGACACCCAAGAAATGAATGCAGATTTTTAATGAATTTCCTTAGTTTTGCTGGACATATCTCAGACACTTTGCAATTGCTTATGCAACTTTGCCACGCACTCTGCATGTGTGCACCATGATTTTTACCAGGCGTAGCCCGAAGTGAGTAAGAAAACCGCTGGATCAGCACATTTTTCTGTGACGTCACGCCTTGATCACCACAGGGAGCCCGTGCAGACGCAAAGGAGTAGGCTGTTCTGCGCCAACACAATGTCGATGTTCCGCTTGAAGCTCTTCAGGCTACGGACGCTACGCCATTCACCAGAAACTTCTGCACAATATTCACATATAATATTGAACTATATGTAAAAAGTGTAATAGGAGGTCAAAGGATGAGGTTGCTGGACAACAAAGGCATTAGCAGTTTTTAAAAGCTTTAACAGTCATCAACAGGCGGAACTAAGACCCCGTGCACACTTCACCGTTTTCAAACGAAAACGGATACTTTTGCTCCGTTTTCAAAAAGATTTGCTTCCACACTTATCTTGTTCGTATCGTTTTCGCCTGTCCACACTACAACGCGTATGCGTACGAAAACGCTCTTTATGCATTCATTGGGCATGCTCAAACAAGCTCAACGCCCATGCGCATTTCGATCTGTAGGCCCGGGAAATTGGTCGGGTTTGCTGTGGTGACGTAACCTTTTTAGATAGCATCGTTGTCGCCCGTCAACACTAGAAAACAGCGTTTTCAAACAGCTCCGTTTTCAAATCGCTCCACTCTGGAAAGCGTTTTCGGATTGATCCGTTTTCGGTGATCGTTTTCGGTGTAGTGTGGACGATAGCCGTATCCGGAGAGCAAAAAGTATCCGTTTTCGTTTGAAAACGGTGTAGTGTGGACGGGGTTTAAAAGGGATGTGAAATGATACCAGACCTTGCGGCAAGTGTTTGCCTTTTTGAGCGAAGTTGCATTTCAAAGTTGCTCTTCTTGATGTCAAATTGCCTACCATATGGGCAAATGTTCCCGAATTGTACTGAGTGTGAATGAAATGTAGTCCCCAGTTACTTGGGTCGAAAGTCACATTTGGTGTCGCAGTGATCGAGTGTCCCGAAAGAATGCGTTGCTGGATGTGCCTTTGGGAGTGGAACTATTACAAAATTTTCTGCTTTATCCCCAAATTACTGCGTTTTTCATAATTCTGCGAACTCGTACGATATTTTCCCAAACATCGAGGGACGAAGTCAAATTTGGATATTTTTAAAACTGTTTGACTCGACTATGCATAAACAGATTGTTGAGGCTCGGCAACTTTTGAGCAACTTTTAGCGTTTTCAGCAACTTTTTGTAGTGCGAGCAACCTAGGGCAACATTTGCCTTCCTTGGCAACTTGTGAGCAACAAACTGGTATAAAACTGATCCAAACCATCAAGGTCTTTATTTACAAGGATGTTTTTAAAACTGGTCAAAACTAAAGATAATTAATTAATAAATGATATACAAATAAAATAACACTTGCTTTACGTGCGCCAACGAAATCTGGACAGCAGCTATCTATCTAACGGACGCTTTAATCCAGCGGTTATTCGCTAGAAAAATGGCATCGCAATCAGATGAAATTTCTGACGAGGAAAATGAAAGTAATTCAGAAATTGACCCTGAAAACAAGCAACTTTTCTAAATTTTGGTGGCAACTTTTTAATATTTGAGCAACTTTAGAGCAACTTTTAGGCGTATTATCAAGCAACTTTTCCTGAATTCGCTAGCACAATCTATTTATGGCTAGAATGTTTGAGGAATACTCAAAGTCTAATCTTCGGCAGTCAGAAGGCGCGGTCGAAAATCTATCGAGAGAGTCCGCAGAATTATGTAAAAAACCTGCCTTGCTTAATTGCATTGAAAACAGTGAGGATGCATAGCTCCCTGACCACACCTTTCCATACGACAAGTACCCTGATCTTTTTTGGGGAGAAATTTTTAAAATGTCTAAGTTCCAAAGCGTATGGAAATACCACCAGGGCAATAGTAGCAACTCCTAGTCGGGTCGAATTTAGGTAGACCGGGGGGAAACCTGAATTTTCATTATCGGCCACCTTATGCTGTTCGGTTACCAAAATGTCTAAAATAAACACTTCGCCTCCTATGGGTACTCCCATATTTTTTGGTCGAGGATGATCGTCGTATCTTTTAGGGGTTAAAATCACGGGACTCTTTTAGGAGTAATCTTGATCTTCAATAAAATTATAGGGTGTTGGTATCTTTTAGGGCCGAAATATGTGTCCAAATTGTTTTGTCTCATGATGGAGGTCCTTAAAGTCGTGTAAGAAAGAGAGATTACTAGATGAGAAGACGATAAAATAGACAACATTAAAGGCAGATTTTAGTCAAACACGGAAATTTCTTAATGGGTATCTTTTACCTGTTACCTGTCTCCTTCGCGCCTACTTGGCACACACGGCCTCCATCTTTAAGGGTACCTTTTAGGGGAAGAAATTATTTGAGCCACGCCATGTTTGGTATCTTTTAGGGGTGAAACTGAAAATTTCCGACGATCATCCCCCCCGGGGGGGGGGGGGGGGGGGACTCCCATATTTTGGGGGCGGGGGTGCTCGTCGTACCTTTTAGGGTTTAAAATTAGGCCTCTGGTACCTTTTAGGGGTAAAATTTGAAAACTTGCAATTTTTTTTCCAGGTAGGTACCAGTTAGGGGTCCGTTCTAGCAAATCAAGCAAATCACGCTTGTTTGAAGCCTGAATTTGAGACGTATTTTCGCTCGGAAAAAATACAAGAGAAAATTACGAGGGAAAATACGTCTTGTTGGTACCTTTTGGGGGTCAAAATCAACTAAGCGACGCCATTTTAGGTACCTTTTAGGGGTAAAATCGAAAGTTCCCGACGAGCACCCCCGCCCCCAAAAAAACGGCTCGCCGGCCATGACGACTAGACTAACTGACGGAATGACCTAGTTCATAGTCGTCAAATGTCACACCAAACGCAACACTCAAAATTCGCGTTTTAAATAAATAAATTCAACTCAATAAGAATAAGTTATTTGTGCTTGCGATTTTGGGTTTCTTTTTTTGTAATATATAGACTTCAAAGTCACTGTAGAGAGCCTTGATCCAATTGAACATATAAACAATTGAACTTCGCGCTCAATAAGTAACTACAGAATATGAGCATTTTCGTCCCATGTTTCACACTCTCCCCCCCCCCCCCCCCCCCCCTTTCAGAAATTCCTGGCTACGCCGCTGGTTTAGGGCTCAAAAGTCAATAGAAACGTGCTCACCTGTCGAAATGTGTGCGTATCTGTGAGCTTTCATGGATATGCCACACAAGAAAGCCTTACATCGAGAAAGAATATAGTTGGTAGATGGCGCTGTCTTAGGAATTTGCATTTCAAATACTGTTACCTAACGTAACAGAGCATTTAAAACACTGTTACCTAACGTGCGCCACTCAGCAATCAGAAGTTACCTGGCATCAGATCAACCCTGTATATTTGCTCGAGCTATACACTTGATCTGACAAAGCTCCTACGCTGATGTGCAGCTCATCTGCCTGGACAGGAAAGTTCAGGGCGATTCAACTATGTGCACTAATCGTCAGGCGCGTGAGTTTGAAGGTTCAATACGGAGTTTGTTTTTATGTCCACTTCTTTGTCGTCATCCGACACTTCGCTTAGCCAATTTTGAAATTCGCGTGTTGTAGATTGATACGCTGTGTCTAGGTCATGTTTATCCAAAGCTCACCGAGACCCAGCGTATAAATCATGTCTTTTATTTTCACTAGCCAGTCTGTTTTATTATTTAGTTCTAGGCAGTCGAGAAACACGTGATCGATATGTAAGCCACTTCTGGGCTCTTTGAGTCTTGCCTTAGGTTTAACGCCATGTATTTGGCATCGACTGATAGAGGGTATCTTCCGAGCTCGGCCCTACATGCATTATTTGTTGCTTTCTTGCTTTCTCCAAGTGCTAGTTTACAGAATTTTGTACCATTTTTGGGAAAAAATTGGCCTTTTTTCGTCTTATACCCTAAAAGATACCTGGAACCCGAATTTTAATCCCTAAAAGATACGACGAGCATCCCGCCCGACGACATATGGGAGTCCCCCGTATGATGCCAGGTAACTTGAATGCTGAGTGGCACACGTTTTTAAAAGATTCTTTCTCTATGTAAAGCTTTCTCATGTGGTATATCCATGAAAGCTCACAGATACGCACACATTTCGACGAGTGAGCACGTTTTTATTGACTTTGAGCCCCTTTGAGCCCTACCAAGGACTCTTGACTATACACCGCTTCCAGCCTTATCCCAGTCACAGGCGGAACAGGCCAAACTAGCAACGCAAGAGATGGGAGACTTTATTTAGTTGGTGAGCCAACTCAACTCCCAGGGGGCTCCGCCTCTCAAGAGGAACGTCGGTGTTTTCCTAGATACGACAGTTTGAATCCATATTTCTAATTTACAGAAATATCGGATTTCGGATATTTTCTTAACTGCAAACTTACTGAAACTGAAAGGAAAACGTTTCTTCGAGTGATGAATTGTCGCCGCTAGCAGCTGTTCCCATATGATACCGTTGACTGAGGGGGGCGTAAGGGATTGCGGTGATGCGGTTTTGCGTGAAATATGGTGCGGTTTTTCGGTTTTTTCCTTTTTTCTGTGCGGTATTGCGGTTTTTCAAACATTGCGGTTCGCGGATTTGCCTTAAATTTGGTGCGGTTTTCCGATATTTTCTCTTCAGGACCTGCGGTTTTTCGGTTCAAAATAAGACGGTTTCGGGCTCAGTACAACATGGCGACAAAGGAGCTGACAGAAATTCCGGACGAGAAAGAACAAAAGACAGGGCCGTAGAGCTCTTAGGGGCCGGTTTTTTCCCCAAACAATCCTTAAACTCTCGATTTTGCACCCTGCATATCAAAGTTCCCCCAAACATGCAGTAATTTCACATGCTGGGCTCTAAATTTTCGGCGCGCTTTGCGCGCAAAAAGTGTTTCAACTTTCCCTAAAAACTGCCTTGAGTTTTTTAGATATTGTGCCCCCCTCCTCAGTTTTTGGAGGCTTGCTACGGCCCTGAAAGAAGAACGACAAAGTCAACAAGGTGTAATAGTAAATGCAGTTTCCCTTTCGTTACGATAAGGAAAGGTGGAGAGAACGTCAGGAATAAGAATAGGTTTTGAATGAAGATAGGACCGGAGAAGCGCCTCGTCAGATTAAACGGGAAACTGTTCGGTAAGTGTCGAATAGTCGTGAACCTTTTCCTTTTGTGTCTATTGTCTATATACATTCTAAGTAATCGGAGATCACTGAAGTGCGCTCGTGTTTGAAGATCATGATACTTTTTACGTACTTTTCAGACTTTTTACGTTATACATGCATTCAACTTTTAGTGATTTTTACTCGGAGCTGTCCGGCATTGTCATCGTACGAAATTCATGTTTCCTTGAAGTCCTTAACCAAAATAGGCCTATGACCTATTCTTATTTTCAAGCAGTAAATAACAAGTTCTTCATCTAAGCCTGAGCCTTTGGATGGACGTTCTTTAAAGGTGTTTTTATTTAGCTTTTTCTTGAATTCCTTTCTTATAATTTTGCTGCGGTTGCGGTTTTTCGGTAAACCTCGATGCGGTTTTGCGGTTTTTCGTTTTTTTGATGCGGTTTTGCGGTTTTTCGACCCCCCTTACGCCCCCCTCCTTGTCAAAACTTTGAAATTCAACGAGAAGAATGCATTTCATTTGTTCCTGTTTTCTGAAAACCTTGCCAATCCTGTAATAAGCCAGTTAATTACCTCGATTCTCGGCAATAACCCAAATACATCCCGCGGGCCTACGGCCCTTGGGATGTATTTGGGTTATTGCCTCGAATCTCGGTAATTAACTCTTACGTGGAATACCTCGGACCAAGCCCCTCCAAGGAACAAGTAACAAAAGAAGGAAGCCACGGGTTGAACGAGGCCGTTCATTTCGTTCTTTTGTTATTTTCCCTGAGGAACATGGTTACTAGACATTTCATGCATTAGCAAAATCGTGTATTCAGTATTCACGGTTTATGAGCGTTTTCTTGTTTTTCTTTCATGAATATTTAAAAGAGAAACGGACAAAACAGATTACGAGAAGTCACTGCCGTCGTTTCAAACTTCTACTTCAGTACTTCTTCCGTTTTGCTAGTTGTAGTATGGACGAACTCGAGACGAACAAACCGAGATACGTTCAACGGTATTCCGCTAGCAAATGGCGAGCTACTCCTCTCGTACTCGTCTCCGTGGCGCAATCGGTTAGCGCGTTCGGCTGTTAACCGAAAGGTTGGTGGTTCAAGCCCACCCGGGGACGATTTTTTTTTCCGTTCTACGACTACGTCGCCTTTTTGGTAATTCACATGCATCCATCAATTATTATAACGATATAGTTGATGTTTGCGGGTGTAAACACGTTTTGAGCCCGATTCTTCAAGCGCAGCGAGAAGGGCCCAAAACATATTTACGCCCAAGAACATAATAACTTTGGAGTGCGTTGAATACAAAAACAATAATTTATGTCGACCATCCTCAGCGCCATTGACTCGCGCTGCCCACCAAAATGTGGGCAAAACCCTGGGGAAAACTGCTTCTCCTGTAGATAACCTTAATTGCCCAGTTTGGAGCCACCTCGTTGCACTCAGTCCATGGACCGATAAGTAATAATTTCTCATCTCCATTGCAATCTGTGCTGTCTTCCCTGTCTCATACATTGTCCTCACATTCCAATTAGCAATTCTAATTGACGTCCTGGGTGATAGAAGGACACTCTGCCTCACAGCTTCCATCTGGCTTCACTGCGCTGCGTCATGAGCCTTCGAGAAGAAGACCTTCCTTACCCAGGTTGCGTTGTAGTAGGTTTCTCGTTGATGATTCTGTAATATATAGTGTTTTATGGTATCGGGGTGTTGGCCCTACCTGGCCTCTACTCTTCAACCTGTCCAGCATGGGAGACCCTTCCAGGAGCAACTGCTCCCGCTGGCATAGGGGTCACCGAGACACGCACACGGCTCCACCACAACAAGGCGTGAACCGTTAGAGCCGATGGTCTAATCCAATGGTCTAACTTAGTATAAAAGAAGAACTAAAATATAACAAACGTAACCTTTTTGCTTTTTCTGCTGAAAGCCTGTTCTTCCAGAATAAACCGCGATACGTCTAACGCTATTCCAACAAAAAACCTCGTTTTTGTTAGTCGTAACTGTGAACTTCGTCTTCTCGTCCTCGTCTCCGTGGCGCAATCGGTTAGCGCGTTCGGCTGTTAACCGAAAGGTTGGTGGTTCAAGCCCACCGGGGACGATTTCTTTTTTGTTTAAGCGAACGTTTTATCAATGCATAAATATACTCTATAAATAAATAAATAATAATAAATAAATATGTTTATTATACTTTTTGCAGCTTAGAGCTGAATTACAAGTATGGTCAGTAGTTATAATATTACAAACTAAATACATGCAGGCTAGTCTGTGTCCGTGTTGATGTTCAAGTGGCGAGCAAACTTATGTCTTACAAAGTTTGCAAAACGATCAGTGTGTGTTAGTTTAACGTTGAACTCCCTTCCTGATCTAAGGTTGTTGTTTGAATTAACCTTAGAAAACGACTATTTACAACATTATACACTGGATTTCCAGGGACAACTGACTGACAGCTATAGCTCTTCTGTCTGACAGTAAAACGATTTCGGCTGCTTTCAAGGATTCAGAGTAAGACAGAGCAGGTTAAATTACGGTAAGAGCCCGTTTTTGGACTTTTTCTATGGCCTGGGACAGGTTTTGTGGGAGGTCCGCAAACGCCGGGGACGCATATTCTAAAATTGGTCTTATAAGCGAGCAATATACTCGAGCCGTATCCCTAGCAGATACGCCACAACGCCTGAGCTTTCTTAATGCATAAAGCCTGCGATTAGCCTTCGCAATGATATCGTCACAATGTGTAACCCATGACAAGTCTTCCGATAGATACAAATCAAGGAATTTAAAGGACTCAATTCAATATCCTTCAATGAGAGCGGATTTCAGATGACTGTCGTGAGTTCGCAATTACTTTGTAATGACTCCTATACGTTCATTAAGAATTGGTGTAATCCCTTTGCGATTGGTTTCACTACAGTCAATATGTGAAAATCGCTCTATCGCCGAGAATATCTTACTTAAAAAGAAAACAGTTAAAGTAGTGCACTTGCATCGCCGGTCACGCAGATGCGCGCGCAAGTAAAAAACGCGAGCGTTACGCTTGTTCTGTTTTACAAGTCGCGCTTGGCAACGCACCAAACACACTCGGTCTTGTCCTTCACTTGACTGGATCTTTTATAAAATCGGAAAGCGAAATTCCATGCATGCCTTGAAAGGGAAATATTTGGAAATGTTGAAATCTCTCTTGCTAAAAGTGTTCCTTGTTGTGAGTAACGCGCAACTGGTGGGAACAGAAGCGATTGGTGATCTCATTACTTCAGATAAGCAGAAATGTGCGCACGACCTGTGCTAACAAACGTCCGCCAGTTTGGCTCTTGTATAGTTTCAAATCCAAATGTAATAATTATTTTTATCAGGTTTTTAAAGAAGTGTTTGTTACGTCTGTTGATTGTTCACTAACGGCACAACGGGCGTTCTGCATGCTGTATGTAAGGATGGTTTCCATATATGTCTCTACTCCTTTCGTCCTAGTCTCCGTGGCGCAATCGGTTAGCGCGTTCGGCTGTTAACCGAAAGGTTGGTGGTTCAAGCCCACCCGGGGACGTTTTTTTAGTATAGAACAAATTCCGGTGTTAACCTAGTACAGAATTTATTTGCGAGTGATGTATTGCAGAACCATTTGACGGATACCAACATATGTAATTGCTTTCATGATGTAGTTGAGAAGGTACAATCTTTTATAAAATCATGGGCGAATAAAAAGTGTAAAATAACAACTTAATAATGAAAGATTTTGCAGTTCAATAAATTGAAGTCAGTGAAGTCAGTGAAGTGGTACTCTATTGTTATTATATGCGAGTTCCGGTATAAAAATACAAAATGTAAACATACACAAAAAAGTGAAATGTGAATAAAAATGATGATGATGATGTTTCAAAATATGCGAGTTCCAGTGCCAAAATCTATATATATTATTACGTGGAATACCTCGGACCAAGCCCCTCCAAGGAACAAGTAACAAAAGAAGGAAGCCACGGGTTGAACGAGGCCGTTCATTTCGTATTTGTTATTTGTCCCTGAGGAACACATTTCATGCATTAGCAAAATCGTGTATTCAGTATTCCCGGTTTATGAGCGTTTTCTTGTTTTTCTTTCATGAATATTTAAAAGAGAAACGGACAAAAACAGATTACGAGAAGTCACTGCCGTCGTTTCAAACTTCTACTTCAGTACTTCTTCCGTTTTGCTAGTTGTAGTATGGACGAACTCGAGACGAACAAACCGAGATACGTTCAACGGTATTCCGCTAGCAAATGGCGAGCTACTCCTCTTGTACTCGTCTCCGTGGCGCAATCGGTTAGCGCGTTCGGCTGTTAACCGAAAGGTTGGTGGTTCAAGCCCACCCGGGGACGATTTTTTTTGTCCGTTCTACGTCGCCTTTTTGGTAATTCACATGCATCCATCAATTATTATAACGATATAGTTGATGTTCGCGGGTGTAAACACGTTTTGAGCCCGATTCTTCAAGCGCAGCGAGAAGGGCCCAAAACATATTTACGCCCAAGAACATAATAACTTTGGAGTGCGTTGAATACAAAAACAATAATTTATGTCGACCATCCTCAGCGCCGATTGACTCGCGCTGCCCACCAAAATGTGGGCAAAACCCTGGGGAAAACTGCTTCTCCTGTAGATAACCTTAATTGCCCAGTTTGGAGCCACCTCGTTGCACTCAGTCCATGGACCGATAAGTAATAATTTCTCATCTCCATTGCAATCGGTGCTGTCTTCCCTGTCTCATACATTGTCCTCACATTCCAATTAGCAATTCTAATTGACGTCCTGGGTGATAGAAGGACACTCTGCCTCACAGCTTCCATCTGGCTTTCACTGCGCTGCGTCATGAGCCTTCGAGAAGAAGACCCTTCCTTACCCAGGTTGCGTTGTAGTAGGTTTCTCGTTGATGATTCTGTAATATATATAGAGGATATTACACGGTGGCGCGAAGATATGAGTTTTATTTTCCAGTGGCAAGAACAATATTTTACGAATGAGCGCAGCGAATGAGTAAAATATTGTTTTTGACACGAGAAAATAAAACTCATATCTCCAAGCCACCGTGTAATTTTCTTTTTATTATATAGACAAACCAGAAAAAAATATTCCAAATTGATTTCCAAGCATTTTTGTTTTGACCGATATCCTCACTAGTGAGGATATGGAAAATATGTAACTGAGGACCCGGATGTAGCTTCGTATGAGATCTACGAGTGGCGTATTTCCCAGTAAAACACTCGTGTCTATATAATAAAGTGTTTTATGGTATCGGGGTGTTGGCCCTACCTGGCCTCTACTCTTCAACCTGTCCAGCATGGGAGACCCTTCCAGGAGCAACTGCTCCCGCTGGCATGGCATAGGGGTCACCGAGACACGCACACGGCTCCACCACAACAAGGCGTGAACCGTTAGAGCCGATGGTCTAATCCAATGGTCTAACTTAGTATAAAAGAAGAACTAAAATATAACAAACGTAACCTTTTTGCTTTTTCTGCTGAAAGCCTGTTCTTCCAGAATAAACCGCGATACGTCTAACGCTATTCGAACAAAAAACCTCGTTTTTGTTAGTCGTAACTGTGAACTTCGTCTTCTCGTCCTCGTCTCCGTGGCGCAATCGGTTAGCGCGTTCGGCTGTTAACCGAAAGGTTGGTGGTTCAAGCCCACCCGGGGACGATTTCTTTTTTGTTTAAGCGAACGTTTTATCAATGCATAAATATACTCTATAAATAAATAAATAATAATAAATAAATATGTTTATTATACTTTTTGCAGCTTAGAGCTGAATTACAAGTATGGTCAGTAGTTATAATATTACAAACTAAATACATGCAGGCTAGTCTGTGTCCGTGTTGATGTTCAAGTGGCGAGCAAACTTATGTCTTACAAAGTTTGCAAAACGATCAGTGTGTGTTAGTTTAACGTTGAACTCCCTTCCTGATCTAAGGTTGTAGTTTGAATTAACCTTAGAAAACGACTATTTACAACATTATACACTGGATTTCCAGGGACAACTGACTGACAGCTATAGCTCTTCTGTCTGACAGTAAAACGATTTCGGCTGCTTTCAAGGATTCAGAGTAAGACAGAGCAGGTTAAATTACGGTAAGAGCCCGTTTTTGGACTTTTTCTATGGCCTGGGACAGGTTTTGTGGGAGGTGCGCAAACTCCGGGGACGCATATTCTAAAATTGGTCTTATAAGCGAGCAATATACTCGAGCCGTATCCCTAGCAGATACGCCACAACGCCTGAGCTTTCTTAATGCATAAAGCCTGCGATTAGCCTTCGCAATGATATCGTCACAATGTGTAACCCATGACAAGTCTTCCGATAGATACAAATCAAGGAATTTAAAGGACTCAATTCAATATCCTTCAATGAGAGCGGATTTCAGATGACTGTCGTGAGTTCGCAATTACTTTGTAATGACTCCTATACGTTCATTAAGAATTGGTGTAATCCCTTTGCGATTGGTTTCACTACAGTCAATATGTGAAAATCGCTCTATCGCCGAGAATATCTTACTTAAAAAGAAAACAGTTAAAGTAGTGCACTTGCATCGCCGGTCACGCAGATGCGCGCGCAAGTAAAAAACGCGAGCGTTACGCTTGTTCTGTTTTACAAGTCGCGCTTGGCAACGCACCAAACACACTCGGTCTTGTCCTTCACTTGACTGGATCTTTTATAAAATCGGAAAGCGAAATTCCATGCATGCCTTGAAAGGGAATATTTGGAAATGTTGAAATCTCTCTTGCTAAAAGTGTTCCTTGTTGTGAGTAACGCGCAACTGGTGGGAACAGAAGCGATTGGTGATCTCATTACTTCAGATAAGCAGAAATGTGCGCACGACCTGTGCTAACAAACGTCCGCCAGTTTGGCTCTTGTATAGTTTCAAATCCAAATGTAATAAATTATTTTTATCAGGTTTTTAAAGAAGTGTTTGTTACGTCTGTTGATTGTTCACTAACGGCACAACGGGCGTTCTGCATGCTGTATGTAAGGATGGTTTCCATATATGTCTCTACTCCTTTCGTCCTAGTCTCCGTGGCGCAATCGGTTAGCGCGTTCGGCTGTTAACCGAAAGGTTGGTGGTTCAAGCCCACCCGGGGACGTTTTTTTAGTATAGAACAAATTCCGGTGTTAACCTAGTACAGAATTTATTTGCGAGTGATGTATTGCAGAACCATTTGACGGATACCAACATATGTAATTGCTTTCATGATGTAGTTGAGAAGGTACAATCTTTTATAAAATCATGGGCGAATAAAAGTGTAAAATAACAACTTAATAATGAAAGATTTTGCAGTTCAATAAATTGAAGTCAGTGAAGTCAGTGAAGTGGTACTCTATTGTTATTATATGCGAGTTCCGGTATAAAAATACAAAATGTAAACATACACAAAAAAGTGAAATGTGAATAAAAATGATGATGATGATGTTTCAAAATATGCGAGTTCCAGTGCCAAAATCTATATATATTATTACGTGGAATACCTCGGACCAAGCCCCTCCAAGGAACAAGTAACAAAAGAAGGAAGCCACGGTTTGAACGAGGCCGTTCATTTCGTATTTGTTATTTGTCCCTGAGGAACACATTTCATGCATTAGCAAAATCGTGTATTCAGTATTCCCGGTTTATGAGCGTTTTCTTGTTTTTCTTTCATGAATATTTAAAAGAGAAACGGACAAAACAGATTACGAGAAGTCACTGCCGTCGTTTCAAACTTCTACTTCAGTACTTCTTCCGTTTTGCTAGTTGTAGTATGGACGAACTCGAGACGAACAAACCGAGATACGTTCAACGGTATTCCGCTAGCAAATGGCGAGCTACTCCTCTTGTACTCGTCTCCGTGGCGCAATCGGTTAGCGCGTTCGGCTGTTAACCGAAAGGTTGGTGGTTCAAGCCCACCCGGGGACGATTTTTTTTGTCCGTTCTACGTCGCCTTTTTGGTAATTCACATGCATCCATCAATTATTATAACGATATAGTTGATGTTCGCGGGTGTAAACACGTTTTGAGCCCGATTCTTCAAGCGCAGCGAGAAGGGCCCAAAACATATTTACGCCCGAGAACATAATAACTTTGGAGTGCGTTGAATACAAAAACAATAATTTATGTCGACCATCCTCAGCGCCGATTGACTCGCGCTGCCCACCAAAATGTGGGCAAAACCCTGGGGAAAACTGCTTCTCCTGTAGATAACCTTAATTGCCCAGTTTGGAGCCACCTCGTTGCACTCAGTCCATGGACCGATAAGTAATAATTTCTCATCTCCATTGCAATCGGTGCTGTCTTCCCTGTCTCATACATTGTCCTCACATTCCAATTAGCAATTCTAATTGACGTCCTGGGTGATAGAAGGACACTCTGCCTCACAGCTTCCATCTGGCTTTCACTGCGCTGCGTCATGAGCCTTCGAGAAGAAGACCCTTCCTTACCCAGGTTGCGTTGTAGTAGGTTTCTCGTTGATGATTCTGTAATATATATAGAGGATATTACACGGTGGCGCGAAGATATGAGTTTTATTTTCCAGTGGCAAGAACAATATTTTACGAATGAGCGCAGCGAATGAGTAAAATATTGTTTTTGACACGAGAAAATAAAACTCATATCTCCAAGCCACCGTGTAATTTTCTTTTTATTATATAGACAAACCAGAAAAAAATATTCCAAATTGATTTCCAAGCATTTTTGTTTTGACCGATATCCTCACTAGTGAGGATATGGAAAATATGTAACTGAGGACCCGGATGTAGCTTCGTATGAGATCTACGAGTGGCGTATTTCCCAGTAAAACACTCGTGTCTATATAATAAAGTGTTTTATGGTATCGGGGTGTTGGCCCTACCTGGCCTCTACTCTTCAACCTGTCCAGCATGGGAGACCCTTCCAGGAGCAAGTGCTCCCGCTGGCATAGGGGTCACCGAGACACGCACACGGCTCCACCACAACAAGGCGTGAACCGTTAGAGCCGATGGTCTAATCCAATGGTCTAACTTAGTATAAAAGAAGAACTAAAATATAACAAACGTAACCTTTTTGCTTTTTCTGCTGAAAGCCTGTTCTTCCAGAATAAACCGCGATACGTCTAACGCTATTCCAACAAAAAACCTCGTTTTTGTTAGTCGTAACTGTGAACTTCGTCTTCTCGTCCTCGTCTCCGTGGCGCAATCGGTTAGCGCGTTCGGCTGTTAACCGAAAGGTTGGTGGTTCAAGCCCACCCGGGGACGATTTCTCTTTTGTTTAAGCGAACGTTTTATCAATGCATAAATATACTCTATAAATAATAAATAATAATAAATAAATATGTTTATTATACTTTTTGCAGCTTAGAGCTGAATTACAAGTATGGTCAGTAGTTATAATATTACAAACTAAATACATGCAGGCTAGTCTGTGTCCGTGTTGATGTTCAAGTGGCGAGCAAACTTATGTCTTACAAAGTTTGCAAAACGATCAGTGTGTGTTAGTTTAACGTTGAACTCCCTTCCTGATCTAAGGTTGTAGTTTGAATTAACCTTAGAAAACGACTATTTACAACATTATACACTGGATTTCCAGGGACAACTGACTGACAGCTATAGCTCTTCTGTCTGACAGTAAAACGATTTCGGCTGCTTTCAAGGATTCAGAGTAAGACAGAGCAGGTTAAATTACGGTAAGAGCCCGTTTTTGGACTTTTTCTATGGCCTGGGACAGGTTTTGTGGGAGGTCCGCAAACGCCGGGGACGCATATTCTAAAATTGGTCTTATAAGCGAGCAATATACTCGAGCCGTATCCCTAGCAGATACGCCACAACGCCTGAGCTTTCTTAATGCATAAAGCCTGCGATTAGCCTTCGCAATGATATCGTCACAATGTGTAACCCATGACAAGTCTTCCGATAGATACAAACCAAGGAATTTAAAGGACTCAATTCAATATCCTTCAATTAGAGCGGATTTCAGATGACTTTCGTGAGTAATTCGCAGTTACTTTGTAATGACTCCTATACGTTTTATTAAGAATTGGTGTAATCACTTTGCGATTGGTTTCACTACAGTCAATATGTGAAATTCGCTCATCGCCGAGAATATCTTACTTAAAAAGAAAAGTCAAAGTAGTGCACTTTCATCGAGATATCCCCCGCCGGTCACGCAGATGCGCGCGCAAGTAAGAAACGCGAGCGTTACGCTTGTTCTGTTTTACAAGTCGCGCTTGGCAACGCACCAAACACACTCGGTCTTGTCCTTGACTGGATCTTTTACAAATCCGAAAGCGAAATTCCATGCATGCCTTGAAAGGGAAATATTTGGAAATGTTGAAATTTCTCTTGCTAAAAGTGTTCCTTGTTGTGAGTAACGCGCAACTGGTGGGAACAGAAGCGATTTGTGATCTCATTATTTCAGATAAGCAGAAATGTGCGCACGACCTGTGCTAACAAACGTCCGCCAGTTTGGCTCTTGTATAGTTTCAAATCCAAATGTAATATTAAATTATTTTTATCAGGTTTTTTAAGAAGTGTTTGTTACGTCTGTTGATTGTTCACTAACGGCACAAGGGGCGTTCTGCATGCTGTATGTAAGGATGGTTTCCATATATGTCTCTACTCCTTTCGTCCTCGTCTCCGTGGCGCAATCGGTTAGCGCGTTCGGCTGTTAACCGAAAGGTTGGTGGTTCAAGCCCACCCGGGGACGTTTTTTTTTAGTATAGAACAAATTCCGGTGTTAACTTAGTACAGAATTTATTTGCGAGTGATGTATTGCAGAACCATTTGACGGATACCAACATATGTAATTGCTTTCATGATGTAGTTGAGAAGGTACAATCTTTTATAAAATCATGGGCGAATAAAAAGTGTAAAATAACAACTTAATAATGAAAGATTTTGCAGTTCAATAAATTGAAGTCAGTGAAGTCAGTGAAGTCAGTGAAGTCAGTGAAGTGGTACTTTATTGTTATTATATTCGAGTTCCGGTATAAAAATACAAAATGTCAACATACACAAAAAGTGAAATGTGAATAAAAATGATGATGATGATGTTTCAAAATATGCGAGTTCCAGTGCCAAAATCTGTATATATTATTACTTATTACATGATTGACACGGTTTCCATTGTGTTTTTGAGGTCTCCAACTAACGTACATACCTCGCAAGTAACTTAAAGCCGGGAAGGGATTTGAAATTCTCTAGGGAAGAGAGGGGCTGATGAAAAGAATTGAATAGCTGTAAGTGGAACATCCCGGGTATATACAGAGTTAAATACCTCATTAAATAAACATTAGGTATTTAACTCAGTTAAATACATGGACATTCTACTTACCGCTACCCAATCTAGTCACCCCCAAACTCTTTTCCTAGTGAATTCAAATCCATACACTTATCCCGAGAAAAAAAACACCAATAATCTCAGTTTATGCATCTATATGACTATCTGTCTAATTGTTAAATAGAGCGAATTTCATATGACTGTAGTGAGACCAATCGCTACGTGATTACAGCAATTCTGAATAAAACCTATAGGTGTAATTACAAAGTAATTGCGAATAACTCACGACAGTCATCTGAAATCCGCTCTATTTGCTCCTGCATGATTATCCTTTATGCGCGAATCCCGTTGAACGCCACAAAACACCATATCCGAGAAACGCCTTCACTTGAACCGACTTGAACCATAAAGCGTTTGTCCAGCCTACTTGCTTGGTTTCCTGGCCCATAGAGTGTGTTCAAGCAGGTAAACCTGAAAATACAGATGAAATCGTTTACATATCTTATCTTAGAGAACAACCAACGAGCGCAAAATACCTGAAACTTGCCTTCAGTTACTCCAGCTTGAAGCAGTTCCGATCCATGTTGTTACTCGGCGTTATGCAATTGACTAGTAGCAGTCAGTGCGTGGTACAAACGAAAATACCGTTTGAATGAGTCGCGCTTTTACAAAAAGCCACTCGATTGACTGGCCTGGCTGTTTTGTACGAAAACAAAAGACATAATTCGTGTTCTGCTAACAAATGAATGCACTCAAGCTGTATATTTCTTGTTTGGACCTTTGTAAATCATGGTTGAATAAAACCTGTCATTCATTTTCTCTGGGGAACGTACGTCTATGAAAACAGCTAAATAACTAACAATAGTTCCTATCGGAATGCGCTACCCTTTTCAATTACAAACTATACTCTTGTCGAGGGGGGCGTAAGGGATTGCGGTGATGCGGTTTTGCGTGAAATATGGTGCGGTTTTTCGGTTTTTTTTCCTTTTTTCTGTGCGGTATTGCGGTTTTTCAAAACATTGCGGTTCGCGGATTTGCCTTAAATTTGGTGCGGTTTTCCGGTATTTTCTCTTCAGGACCTGCGGTTTTTCGGTTCAAAATAAGACGGTTTCGGGCTCAGTACAACATGGCGACAAAGGAGCTGACAGAAATTCCGGACGAGAAAGAACAAAAGACAGGGCCGTAGAGCTCTTAGGGGCCGGTTTTTCCCCAAACAATCCTTAAACTCTCGATTTTGCACCCTGCATATCAAAGTTCCCCCAAACATGCAGTAATTCACATGCTGGGCTCTAAATTTTCGGCGCGCTTTGCGCGCAAAAAGTGTTTCAACTTTCCCTAAAAACTGCCTTGAGTTTTTTAGATATTGTGCCCCCCTCCTCAGTTTTTGGAGGCTTGCTACGGCCCTGAAAGAAGAACGACAAAGTCAACAAGGTGTAATAGTAAATGCAGTTTCCCTTTCGTTACGATAAGGAAAGGTGGAGAGAACGTCAGGAATAAGAATAGGTTTTGAATGAAGATAGGACCGGAGAAGCGCCTCGTCAGATTAAACGGGAAACTGTTCGGTAAGTGTCGAATAGTCGTGAACCTTTTCCTTTTGTGTCTATTGTCTATATACATTCTAAGTAATCGGAGATCACTGAAGTGCGCTCGTGTTTGAAGATCATGATACTTTTTACGTACTTTTCAGACTTTTTACGTTTATACATGTAGTAGTCATTCAACTTTTAGTGATTTTTACTCGGAGCTGTCCGGCATTGTCATCGTACGAAATTCATGTTTCCTTGAAGTCCTTAACCAAAATAGGCCTATGACCTATTCTTATTTTCAAGCAGTAAATAACAAGTTCTTCATCTAAGCCTGAGCCTTTGGATGGACGTTCTTTAAAGGTGTTTTTATTTAGCTTTTTCTTGAATTCCTTTCTTATAATTTTGCTGCGGTTGCGGTTTTTCGGTAAACCTCGATGCGGTTTTGCGGTTTTTTCGTTTTTTTTGATGCGGTTTTGCGGTTTTTCGACCCCCCTTACGCCCCCCTCTTGACTGCGTCAATGTTTAGTTTACCAGGCCAATTACTGTGGTAAACAAATGAAATAATGCTCTCATCTTAACAATTTGTCCATATTTGTAGTTATTTACTTGAGCGCGAATTTTGAGGTTTAGGTTCAAGGCTCGCGTATAGGATTCTCTACAGTGACTTTGAGGTCTATATATTACAAAAAAGAAACCCAAAATCGCAAGCACAAATAACTTATTCTTATGGAGTTGAATTTATTTATTTAGAACGCGAATTTTGAGTGTTGCGTTTGATTTTCAATTGAATCCGGGCGCGAGTCACTGTGTATTGTGTGTAGCATTCTTGAACGAGAGGGCATTTGCAGTCTATACATTACTAAAGAAACCCCAAAACGCGAGCACAAATAACCAGGTTACTTTCTGATTAAGCCAGCTAGTGAAATGAATTTAAGAGGCAAACAAATTAATGTTTCAAATTTATCAAGCAATATTATGGAGCAACAATATGACAACGAGCCTATTCATGTGGAACTTTTGAGATGAAGTGGGTATCAAACCTTGTGAAATAATATGTTAAAACCGTACCGGATTAAAATTCCTTTTAGCACAATATCTCAAGGAAACATTGATACAAATTGTGTGAGGTTTCATTTCGTTGGGAAAATGCCGAGCAAGTAATAAATTGCGGAAGAAGTTTGCACGCGCGTTGAAGTTTTTCCAGATAACACTGATTTGCATAGCAACGCTTTGAGCAAAATTATTCATCCTACGAATTCTCGATCTTTAAACTGTCCACTGCATGGGATATTGTCATCTTTCTTCATAATGTCTGATTGATTATAAGGCACCATTATTTCTGGTGCAGGGAAATATAAAGGAAAAAACAAATGCTCTCACTCCTGTTGCTATGCTCCGTTTTAGTCCGTCTTCTAAAGTTGAATACTAATTTGTCTCTTGAATCAATTAAATTGGTGCTTGGACGTAGTGCGCAGACGCGCACTTAATCAGCTCGTTAACTCGGTTCGTAACTAATGTGTGTCACATGTGAAAATCCAACTAGGCACCCTTGTATTTGTCCATGTGACTAACTGTGTTGTGGCTATGTACTTTATCCTAAGAGTCACCAATCGTTATCTACCTGTAGAAATCAATCTTTTGAAAGGTTTCTTTATATATCGACTTATTTTGTTGAAACAATCAAAGGGTTCTGATGCTAAACATAGCGCACAATCTACAGTGTCCGTGAAAGTTCCTGAAGTTCGTCACTCCTGGATTGTCGGAACAGACATGTGTCATTGGGCGAGCGGATGTCAAACTTGTGATTTTTGGGCACGCTAGGAGTGCGTGATGAAAGCAACCACTAAAAACAACGATTGTCTTCAACAACGATTGTCTTCCCCAGGAGCGATATTTTTCATGGCTCTCCGACGGAAGAAATGGACGTGATTTTCTTTGTCGAAAGATAAAGTCCCCGCTAAGTCCCGGCCTGGGTGGGGAGGGGTGGGGCGGGATGGGCGCAGAATTGACATTGCAATTGACAGATATCATTTGTGACATTTGTTATAATCTACGACTGCAGAACAACTGCAGCACCGTTTTCAAAGACTTTCATATTCAATTCAGCTTCAACTGGTCACCAGCGCAACAACAACAACAACTAGGCTATACAACTTCAACAAATTAGTATAGGTAATCGCATGGGGCCGAGTAAAATTAGGGATTAATTTCACGAGTGTTTTCATTTTTTTCCAAAATTGCCCGAGCCGTCTGCAGCGAGGGCAATTTGAAAAGATGGAAACCGCAAGTGAAATTAATCCCTAATTTTACGAGGAATTCATGTGATTACATGTTTATGATATAAAAGGGCAAAATTCAGCGCGCGTGTTGACTGCACGTATTCAGATTGCCCTCAATAAAGAAAAAATGCCCTCGCTCTAAGGCCAATCAGCATCGAGTAATTTTGCCCTGTATATTATAAAATATATAAGTTCCCCTTTTTCTTTTTCTTTATTCTAAACGACGGCTTTTGTCTCATTTCATACTGGTCTACAATGTGGTTATTTTTTTATGAGTACACGAAAATATATCTCAAGATTCTACCAAAATACTCTAGTAACATTTATGTCCTTGTAAGCTTTTGAACCGCAAATCCCCTTTCATTTTCCTTTACCGGTGGCCACTAAAAAAAACAGAAATGAAGAATACTTTAAAGAGAATTGCTGCACAAAATGGTAAGATTGACACAAGGGCCATGGCCGAAAATTGCCATCGTTCATAAAGCCCTAAAAACGTGTTTGAACACAGGCAGCCCAAGCTTACAACTGTGTCGGGGGTAGAAGCGGAATATTTTCAAACCAAAATTCATTATTCAAACCTCAAATATTCAATATTCAAACATCTAAATTCAATATTCAAACTTCCAGCACGACTAATATTCAAACTTCCATCTGCTAATATTCAAACTTCTGCTTACCGTTTCAACTATACTATGCAGTGAGGTGTGGTCAAAACAACGCCGTACTGATAGGTATGAGGGATGGTGAATAAGGTGGTGGGTATCGGGTATTACCACCCCCCATAGGTATATCCAGTAGTTATTTTTCGAAGCACAAATAAGGGATACCAGGTTTTAACGCAGAAATGTGATGTTCTCTTCGTGTAAAGCACAACGGTAGGTTTTCGCCATGATGCATCAATTATTTCACGAGGTATCGGCAGTGGAAAATCCGATTTTTAGGAAAATTGAAAGAGGTGTTGCATTTCGGGTACCCACTTCCCTAAACTGGATACTGATAAATGTTTTGATGTGGAATGGAAAAGTCAGATCCAACTTTCCAGAAAGTTGCAAACTCTGAATCTTGTCTTGAACCACGATTAGAGTTTTCTCGTTATTTATCTCGTGTAGTCAATGTGCAATGTAGACAAGCGGTTACAAGATTTAGAGTTTCTGCACATCGATTCCCGGTTGAAGCTGGAAGATACACGGGGACCGATTATAACTTGAGGAAGTGTGCTTTCTGTGATTTAGATGAGGTCGGAGATGAATTACATTATTTTTCGTTTTGTTCAAATGAAGAAATTTCTAAAATAAGGAGTAACTTTTTGCACAGCCTGAATGTGAATTCAACGTTCTCTCTTTTCAGTGATAGAGATCTATTTGTTTATTGTGTATCTATGATAGATGAAACGATAATTCCTTTAACAGCTAGGCCCGAAGGCCCGCGCAAGCGGAGCACCATGGGAAAAACGTATACCATCGAGTTGAGTTTTGAACGTCACGGGCATTTTGGTTCATTTTGACGACGTCATTGATGACGTGAGAGCACGTGACTTTGGTGTAGAGTTCCTCTTATGGTCTTTAAAAGTTTGTCCACGTTTGGCTTCTATAGAAGCTTCCCTTCGGGAGATATGATTTTTTCTTTATTTTTCTGGTAATATATAGATTTAGCCACTGGCTAAAAGCGGAGCTCCTGGTTATAAAATTGTCTGTGTGAATGAAAGGGATTCCCATGTGTACATGGTTTACATGGTTGCTTTAGAGTCTTGGCCTTCACGAGATATTATTTTTTCAAGCATAGATGACGTCATCGGTGACGTCACATCACGTGACCACTTCACTTCGCTCATCTGGTGACCTGGATTACATTACCCAAGTTTGGTTGGTTTAGAGTATTCCTTTCATGAGATATTCATTTTTCAAGCGTAGATGACGTCATCGATGACGTCATATCACGTGACCACCTCATTTCGCTCATCTGGTGGCCTATACTACACTACCCAACTTGTGTTGTCTTAGAGTCTTCCCTTCACAAGATATTGATTTTTCAAGCATAGATGACGTCATCGCTGACGTCATATCACGTAACCAACTCATTTCGCTCATCTGGTGACTTAAACTACACTACCCAAGTTTGGTTGTTTTAGAGTCTTCCCTTTACGAGATTTTAATGTTTCAAGCATAGATGACGTCATCGATGACGTCACATCACGTGACCACTTCATTTCGTTCATCTGATGATCTAGACTACACTACCAAAGTTTGGTTGTTTTAGAGCCTTCACTTCACGTGATATTCATTTTTTAAGCATAGATGACGTCATCGATGACGTCATATCACATGACCACTTCATTTCGCTCATCTGGTGGCCTAGACTACACTACCCAAGTTTGGTTGTTTTAGAGTCTTCCCTTCACGAGATTTTAATGTTTCAAGCATAGATGACGTCATCGATGACGTCACATCACGTGACCACTTCATTTCGTTCATCTGATGATCTAGACAAGACTACCAAAGTTTGGTTGTTTTAGAACCTTCCCTTCACGAGATATTAATTTTTCGTCACATAGATGACGTCATCGATGACGTCATATCACGTGACCACTTTATTTCGCTCACCTGGTGATCTAGACTACACTACAAACGTTTGGTTGTTTTAGAGTCTTCCCTTCACGAGATATTAATTTTTCAGGCATAGATGACGTCATCGCTGACGTCATATCACGTGACCAACTCATTTCGCTCATCTGGTGACCTAGACTACACTACCCAAGTTTGGTTGTTTTAGAGTCTTCCCTTCACGAGATTTTGATGTTTCAAGCATAGATGACGTCATCGATGACGTCACATCACGTGACCACTTCATTTCGTTCATCTGATGATCTAGACTACACTACCAAAGTTTGGTTGTTTTAGAGCCTTCCCTTCACGAGATATTAATTTTTCAGAGTCTTCTCTTCACGAGATAATTATTTTTCAATCATTGATGACGTCATCCATGACGTCACATCACGTGACCGTGCTACAGCACCCCCCTTGTGGCATAGACAAAACATCCCAAGTATGGCTGTCTTAGCATGTTCCCTTGAGGAGATATAATTTTTTCTTTGCATACCACAGGGTTCCCATGTGTACACGGACGGCGGACGGACGGCGGACGGACGGCGGACGCTATAGGTCTAATACCAGAAAAACAATGAAAAAATCATATCTCCCGAAGGGAAGCTTCTATAGAAGCCAAACTTGTACAAACTTTCAAAGACCATAAGAGGAACTCTACACCAAAGTCACGTTCCCTCACGCCATCAATGACGTCATCAAAATGCTCCATAATGCCCGTGACGTTCAAAAATCAACTCGATGGTATACGTTTTTCCCTTAGGTATGGTGCTCCGCTTGCGCGGGCCTTCGGCCCGCGCTGGAGCTCCGCTATTAAACCTATAGCGTCCGCCGTCCGCCGTCCGCCGTCCGTGTACACATGGGAACCCTGTGGTATGCAAAGAAAAATTATATCTCCTCAAGGGAACATGCTAAGACAACCATGCTTTGGATATTTTGTCTATGCCACAAGGGGGGTGTTGTAACACGGACACGTGATGTGACGTCATCGATGACGTCATCTATGCTTGAAAAATCAATATCTCGTGAAGGGAAGACTCTAAAAAAAAAAAACTTGGGTAGCGTAGTCTAGGCCACCAGATGACCGAAATGAGGTGCTCACGTGATGTGACGTCATCGATGACGTCATCTATGCTTGAAAAATCAATATCTCGTGAAGGGAAGACTCTAAACAATCAAACATGGGTAGTGTAGTCTAGGCCACCAGATGACCGAAATGAGGTGGTCACGTGATGTGACGTCATCGATGACGTCATCCATGCTTGAAAAATTTATATCTCGTGAAGGGAAGACTCTAAAACAACCAAACTTTGGTAGTGTAGTCTAGGTCACTAGATGAGCGAAATGAAGTGGTCACGTGATATGACGTCATCGATGACGTCATCTACGCTTGAAAAATCAATATCTCGTGAAGGGAAGACTCTAAAACAACCACATTTGGGTAGTGTAGTCTAGATCACCAGATGAGCAAAATTAGGTGGTCTCGTGATATGACGTCAGCGATGACGTCATCTATGCTTGAAAAATTTATATCTCGTGAAGGGAAGACTCTAAATTAACCAAACTTTGGTAGTGTAGTCTAGGTCACCAGATGAGCGAAATGAAGTGGTCACATGATATGACGTCATCGATGACGTCATCTATGCTTGAAAAATTAATATCTCGTGAAGGGAAGACTCTAAAGCAACCATGTAAACCATGTACACATGGGAATCCCTATCATTCACACAGAAATTTTATAACCAGGAGCTCCGCTTATAGCCAGTGGCTAAATCTATTTATTATTCAGCCATGCCACTATCTCGGTTCTGATTGGCTAAGAGAACGCAGCGAAACCTTGTTGGCGCGCAGTGCCTGACGTCATACTACAGACATTAGGATTGATGCACTCTAATTACGTCATAACGCAAGCCAATAGGTTAGCCGCCATCTTGGTTTTCATTTCCGAATTGAAAGCCGGTTTTGCGAAATATTCTCGTTCAATCTGTTATGAATTTTGCCAAGAGATCATTGCTCAGTACCTAAACATCAACTATGGCTATTTGAATTGAATACAAAAGGAAAATACCAATGGACGTAAGATGAAGTTAAAAAACCGTGTCGCCGTGCATGGCCTCTTCGTTTAGCTAGGTAAGAATTCTTGGTTGCTGAATAATAACAATTATTGAATTCGGTTTTCGCATGATAGTGAGATTTGTCAATGCCTCGAGTTAGTGTTATCCGCCTCAGCTTCGCTTCGGCAGATAACACAAACCTCGGCGTTGCCAAATCTCACTATCATGCTCAACCTCATCCAATAAGTGTTAAATATTATGTGCCAATTTGAGTTGTTATAAATTTGTATTTGTTTCCCATGTACCTAGTAAGGTTTAAGTGGAATAAAGGATTACTATTATACAGTATCGTTGCTTTGAGCGTTGTTTGTTTCGTGAAAATAGAAACATTCGAAGGGTAAGAGGATTTTGGGTAATACGCGCTCAAAATGCGCAGTGATCCTCCCTCCTTGATGCCCCCTCAGAACTGATCACCTCCCCCTCCCATGTGACATAGAAGACATTTTTATAAATTTTGATAAACGCATTTCATCTAACCTCAGAGAAAGTAGACTAGACGAAATATCGGAAATTGCAATATTTAAGGTGCATGAGGCATTTTTTAGTAAAAGCAAGAGTTTTCTTATGTAATTTTCATGCTGAATCCGAATTTTCTTGTTGCCATCCCGGATTTTGCGTTTTAATGGGTGAAATTGGCGTCATCATGATTGACAGCTGTTCGCGAACCCCTTAAAATATTTTTGTCGCTATATTTCAAATTCGAACGACTATTTAACTTGAACAACTCAGGTATATTAAGGCATGGGTGCTTTTCACAAAAATGCGAAAAACACTGAAAAAAATTCCCTAGGGTAGATAAAATGTCTTGCGTAGAATGTTTGTCGTTAAGGTTGCTCTACCCGGTGAGACGTTTCATTTGATGTATTTGGTTACCATGTCAACGGGTTGCGTGACTTGTTAGAGCGTGACAAACGCACAATTTTGTTTCAGTTCTCTGCATTCGACGGGGATCATACCAATGGTTTCCCAATGGGTCTTATTATGACCAGTGTCGGGAGTACATTACCATTCCAACGAGGCGCGCTGTCCAAGTTATCCTCATTTTAAGAAAATGACAGGTATCATATTACATCATCACAAATATAGCTATTCGAAACAACATTTCCAGCCAGCCTCGTTAGATAAATAATCTACACTAGATAACAAACACCATCACACGCTCAGAGGAACGATTTAACTTATCCCCATCGAATGCAGAGACCATTTTCCAAGAAATTATATTTAGGTCAGAGGTCATACATTTGTTGCCATAGAGACCAACATTGGTGAAAATGATCGAGAATGACCAAAGGTATGGAAATGCTAATTGATTGGATCCCTCAGAGGCATTCGTTTAGAGATAGACTACCCCCCTCAGTTTTACGTCCGCCATTTTGGATTTGTCTTCCACCCAGGCCTTAAGTTACTTGAGAAGATAGTTTAGAATGCTCGTATTATTCGGATATGGCGCTGCTGTGATAATCAAAATGGCGGATCCAAGATGGCCGCCATATCGTCAAATTTGATTTTTAGAAACTATCAGTCTGGTAGTCAAAAAAGGCATGGAAATAAACATCTGACAATGAATTCAAGGTCTCACAGTAGTGAACTGCAGTGCTGCTGGTCGAATGAAGCCATATTAAATATATAAAAGGCAAATCAATATAAAAAAGGTGAATCAGATTCACCGCCGCTTGATTTTACGATCTAAACGATATCCCCATTTTTCGATGATCATCCTTGGTCCGGCAACAAAACTGTGCCTTTGAAGTCCTTATATAAAGAGGTAGCTCACAACGATCATGCAATCTGCTGCCCCCGTGGCATAATCGAAAAATCGCGGAAACCTCAGGACCAGCAGGAAACCTCAAAAGGAAACCTCAGACAAGAAAGGGGTTAGAATAAGAGAAGGCTTTCAGACATAGAGAGGAAAGCTACTCCGAGGACGAATTAAAGTCTTACATTCGGCACTTTTGCTTATAAGTTCAAAGTTACCACAAGGCTATAAAAAAAAATACGGAAAAGGCTGGAGCAACGCCTAAATTGTCATAGAGTGATTTCCCCCTTTATCCTTGCTATTTTGTTATTATTATAATTCCTGTGCGTGTTAGAGGAATATTCTGCATGGGCATTTAAAACAATAGTCGTAGATGTATTTGTATAGGCTTTGAAATCAATATAGTCCGTGGGCCAGGAGGCGAAACCCTCCCCCCCCCCCCCCCCCCCCCCCCCCCCCCCCCTAGGGGAATTTTGCTAACACATATCATTCGAAAGCTTAGCCCTAGGGTAGTCTAAAACCGGTTGTTTGCACTTTTGAAGTGGAAGCGTTTAGGAGTCCAAATGGCGGCACGGCGGCCATCTTGGATCCGCCATTTTGGATGAAGTTCTACGCCCATCAAGCACCCTATCCATAATATAGATACATTTTTTTGAATACCGCATCGCCACTTATCCATTTGAATTTCAATGGCCGTTAAAATTTGAAAAGAAAAATCAGCGAAAAATCCATTGTAGAGGTTTGTCATATCAAGATAGCAGTGTCGCCATTCTAGAAATTGACCGGGCTTCCTGTGTATCTTGTCTACCTTGTTGCCAGGCTCTTGATCGTGAACACGAGAGTGGAAAATGCACATAGCATCTTTACTCGAGTATATTTGAGTTTTGGTTGAGTTTAAGCTTTCTAAGCCAATAGAAATAGTGAAAAAGTTACTGGGATTCCAAATATGGTATGCAGATATTTCCTTATAAGGTATTGGAGAATGTCGACACTTTTTCAAGGGAACTATCTTGATATGTGTGACAGCTGTCAATCATGACGTCATTTCACCTCTTAAAATGCAAAATCGGCGTTGGCAACAAAAAAATTCGAATTCAGCGTAAAATTTTGCATAAGATGGCACTTGTTGCCAGCTTTTACTAAAAAATGCCTCATGAAGTACGATTTTCCGAAAGTTCGTCTAGTCTAAAGGGAGAGATGAACATTCCGTTTTTGTGCAGTAGTAAAAAACCTGTAAGTTTTAGTATTTAAGCGCGCAACTGCGCGCAGAAATGACGAAATTATATTTTCTTTATTTGCGTGAAGCGCGGCCCAAATGACGATTTTATATGATTGTAACGTCGAACTCACGCTTACCTAAGGGGTCTTCTTTCGGACATAGTGTGACTGCCCGTCAGGCCTATTACTGCAAGTATTTTTGAGAGAGTTTGTTGTAACGGCGCGAGGGTAGTGTCTTCGTTGTGCTGGTTCACAAAGACTATTTAGATGTCATTTTTTTAAGTATTGAATGAAGTGAATGTTAAATCAGTTAGGTATCATAGGTCGACAGACAAGGTTAAAAAATCTTTTAATCGATTGAAATTTTCCAATCCTCGATTATTCAAATTCAAACTAGCAATATTCTGATTATTCATATTCAAACTAAGTTCTCAAATATTCAAACTAAATTTGTAAATATTCAAACTAGCTTCAAAGTCAATATTGAAAATTCAAAATTCCGCTTCTGCCCCCAAACTATGTATTAATTATGTGGGAACTGTAAGAATGAATTTTATATCGTTAATCTGAGAAAATAAAGATATTTATATCACATACCTTCATTTGAGTCTTTCGTCCTTCCCTTTATGCCACTTTGGGTTGAAATAGTGACATTTTAACATTTGCTCCCGGGTCTATAAAGATTTGGAAGGCTGGCAACTCAGACGCCATTTTGACAAATACCACGCTACTAACACGCTACCAGCTGTATTCAAGGCCCCGAATTCCACTCAATTTTCAATTATTTGGCATTTGACCTCGGAAACATTAAAGTCAGATGATGTATCTTTCCTACCAACTGAGCTATAACTTTCGAATTTGCTTTTTTCACGCTCTATTTTAACCTTTTTAAAAATGAAACCGGCAAAAGGGATGTTCAGTACGATCTGCTGAACATTTTGCGAGTCACGTCACTCTTCCGACTTCTTGCCGGACGGCCCGAAACCTTGGACCGTGATCGGCGTGGTGTGACGGCTCAGGGAAGAATCCCTGGGACGTTCGTGCGCAAAATAAAAAATATTCTCGCCCAGCCCTCTTGGGATTCATCGCTACACTCTCAAGGTTTCGGGCTGTCGGCCTCGTTACATCATAAACCGGTGCATCGCGACCCACGTTTTCAAGAACATCAAATTATTTTTGGATTTTTGACTTTGATGTTCCGCCAATCAAACTATCTGAGCCAATGAAACTCTTGCCTTGTTTCTGCAAGTGCAGTCAACTGGCTTTCCCTTTGAACTAAAACAGACAACGTCGCGACGGAAAGTCAGGCCACTGCACCAGGCGAAACGCAGGGCAAGAATCTGATTGGCTCATAAGATTTGACTTGCGGAACAGCAAAGTCAAACACAAATCGATGTTTTGAAAACGCGGGTCGCGATGCAACGATTTTAGCTGTAAGGCGAGGTAAAACGGGCAACACAATTGCTCAACTTGTCGCGCAACATTGCTGCAAATCGAGTTGAAGAGCGATGCTGCGCGTTTTTTTACCACCCGACCAAACAACAAATTGGCATGTTGCAAGTTGGAAGGTACCGACGCCTGATTGGTCAATACGACAGGGTGTGACGTAATACGATGCAAACAGACTTGTCAGATCGTAAGGGGATGTAAAGCGAGCAGCAAAAACACTCGCACCTGCGCTCGCAACATTCTTCTCTCAACATTGTTGCAAAACGAGAGAGCGATGCTGCGCGTTTTACCACCTGACCAGAAAACTTGTCTCGCAGTAAATCATACATTTGTTGCGAACCAAGTTTCCTTCGCGGTGGTAAAACGAGCAACAACGAGAAAAGTAGCAAAAAGTAGGACGGACCTCAGTAGTATATGTAGGGATCGTAGACTATCGATTTCACCGGATAGGCCGTTTCTATCCGGTGGAATCCGTATCCGGCGGATAATCCGTTCTATCCGGCGGATGGGCATTGTCTATCCGACGGATAGTTCGTTCTCTCCGTTCTATCCGACGGATAGTTCGTTCTATCCGTTCTATTCTTTCCGTCGGGATACTCCGTTCTATCCGACGGAATATGAAAAACGAATATGAAAAACAACGGTTCCTTAGAATAGATTTATTACGATTATGCATATCACTTTTAGTTAAAACTACTTATCATGTTTTTCGACAGTTTAAAGAGTTCTAAACTTTATCAAACGAAATGGCTTTGACAATTGTTGTGCGTCAAAATGGTGAACACCTTTACCATCTTGGGACGAATGTTGTTTTTTTTCATCAGTCTGTGTATTTAGAAAACAAGTGCTTTTCCACATAAGAGAATTTAGAGAAAAAAACGGGAAACAGATTCCTACGCGCAACGGGATTTGTCTAAATGTGAAAGAACTGATAGACTTAACAAAGCATATCGGGGGATTAAAGTCCGTACGAATTCGATAAGAATAATGATAGATTCGATCACCATCCGTAAAGTTGTTCAGTGTTTAAAGTGTTTTCGGCACGCAAACATGTCTTTGTGATCTCACGAAAAATCCACCTCAAAACTCAATAAGTATTCGTGACGTAATGACACCTGAAATAATTTTGAAGAAGATGAACATTTAGTAAGCAACGTTTGGATCTCTGATCTCACGTATTACCTAGAGTAAAATCCCCCACCCCACGTGGGTACGTCGGGCTGGTCAGGAATAGGTCTTTTCTGGAACAACTTATTCAACAAAAATTTGCGCTTGTTGATGGCTACCTCTGTGGCCTCTGTCAGTCAAATCCGTCGTTGTCCGCCAGTTTCTCCCTTGTTTCTATAATTTTCTTGTAGTAGGGGTCTTTTCGAAAATTGTGCATCCATTCATAATATCAAAAAGCACTTGTCTGAGTTCCTTTCTGTAGATGGGAACATGATCGTTACTAGCTCTAGCCTCGGCAACCTCTTGGCTATTCCCAATACGCCTGTAGTGCTCTACGAGCTCTTTCCTGTGTCCATCAGAACCATCAATGACCTCTTGTTGAAGGCGATCCCAAACATCCTCATCTTCGTCCGAACTTGCTTCTGAAGAAATATGGCTTTCGGAATCTGAATTTTCATGAACATCATCGCTGACGTCAGAGCTTTGACTGGCTTTATCATCTGTATGATTCGATTCCATAGTCAGATGTGTCTCGATCACCCACCAAGGAAATAATAGAAAGGCAAGCAGATAGCGAACAGTTTATGTTTACTTTCTATGAGGCTTGGTTACACAGCAGCCGAGTTTTCATCGCTCATAGTTTCCTCCACAAACGTCTTTACTGTTGACTCCTCAGCGTTGAGTTTCGCAAATTTAATTTGTCCATTTGAAAGGTTGCGCAGTTTTACCGGCCAGTAGTATTCTCCCCTACCAGCAATAATTCCTGGTAAGTTTGGAGAATTTGAGTTGCGTGAAGTAGTGTACATTTCTGTTACGACATATCCTGGGGGTATTTTTTCAAGTTCCGGTGCAGAATTCACAAAATGTTGCCAAACTCAGACACCAGCGTCTGACCAAGTTATCTGAGGTTGTTCACGGTCAGTGCGCTTACAAGGATTAACCGTATCTTGTTCTTGGTAAGTACAACTTGGACTTGGTTTAAAAAGTTTTAACGTTGTTTCGCCTCTTCCGTTGAAGAGGCGAAAAACGTCCAAAAACATCGGTTAGCACTTGGCGATCTGCGGGGGTGTCCGGCTTGTTATCTATAACAACGTAACGGTCGCGGTCGCGTTGTAAACCTCCATAAACACATTTCTACTTTTATCAAAAATACGCTCAACGATTATTCCAACCTGCTTTCGATCTGATGGGCTACCAAGAAGAATGATGTACTGGGAATTTCTGTTTATCTCTGTATTATACTTTCCCTTCGGAAAAGCGTTTTGTAAAAGGCTCAAGCACATTAAGGCCTGGGATTCTAAATGGGCTTGGGGCTGGTCCCCCAAAACGCAAAATTTGCCTTAAATTGCTTTAATCTATTTAAGGCAGGCTAATTTTTGGTAGAGTGATAAAACTCGACGAACTTAACATTTTGGTGCCATTTTTTAGTACGGAATGACGTCACAAGGCATGTCACGTGACTAAACAGTAAATTGCTTTTCCGGTGATGGAGAAAACATCTAACTATACAATTTTGGTGAAAATGGATAGGCCTCAGCAATAGAAATATCGTACTGTTTTGGCTGCTGGGCTATCATTTAGCGTTAACGAGATATAAGGGTGGGAAGCAGGTCACGTGACCTAATCAACATATGAGCTCCTTAAAGCACCTTAAATAAGCAAACTTTTTCCACCAGCTAAGACACCACTATATAGAACCAAAGACCGAAATACTATTAGCAATTAACTTTTCAGAAAGGAGTGAAACTCACCACCGGAGAAATTTTTAAAATTTGAAAAGTGAAAATGTCACGTGACTGGCCACGTGATAAGTATATCAGCCCAAATTCCATACTTAAACATTTCACTCGATGGATATTAACTATCCTGAAAATTTCATGCTCCAACATTAATGATTTGCAAATATATTTGAAATTTTGTGATTTCCTCGAATTTCTGGGCTTACCCAGGCCTTAATACACTTGAGGGAGGATGACACTTGCATTCCTATGTCTGCCCTCTGTAAAAAGCTTGGTCACGATAGGACTGTCCTTTGCGAGGTCCATGAGGTCATCCATAACGATAAGGTTATTAAAGTGAGGATCGATGTCTCCCAAGTCACTTTTGCGACCACTTTGTTTTGCTCCTCTGGTGACTTAGAATTCTACCCAAGTTTGGTTATCTTAGAGTCTTCCCTTCACGAGATATGAATTTTTCGAGCAAGGATGACGATGACGTCATCAGTGACGTCACATCACGCGACCACTTTGTTTTGCTCCTCTGGTGACTTAGAATTCTACCCAAGTTTGGTTATCTTAGAGTCTTCCCTTCACGAGATATGAATTTTTCGAGCAAGGATGGCGTCATCGGTGACCTCCCCTCGCGTGACCACCTGGTTTCGCTCTAATGACTTACACTTAGATCGAAGACTCTACGCATGAGTTACGGAGGAGGTCACGTGATTTACGAGAAACTTTTTTGTATTTAAAAGCTAAACACATCCACCTCAAACATTCGAGCGATCGATTTCTTGGACTTGTTCTTTCTCATTTCTGTAAGTCCCCCCCCCCCTTCAGTTTTCATCCGCTTCATCCATTTGTCTGTGTTCCACGCTCGAATAAACATGACGCTATCGCTAAATACCTTCTTGCATGCTATGGATACCTATGTTTTATACTCAGTAGTGTTTCGAACATTGTTCTCAGTTGAGGGGTAGACTGTTCTTTAGTTGAACACGCTACAAAACTGGTCTTTATTCGACACAGTATTTGTCGTTTTTTATTTTAGTACATTTCAACGGTTCTCTCCATTTCTCTTTGCCATATTCTAAATCTAGATACTCAACCGGTTTAGCAGGAAACCAAAACTTATATGGACCTAGTTTTCCCCGTTGTCTAGGAAATAGGTTATCATAAGGCTGCGTCCACATGGAGGAATCGTCCTTTAAGTAATTGATTCTAACGATTTTTGTCCCATGTTCGTCAAAAGACGTCTTGAAATACCACATGTCCGGATGAACAACGTGTATACAGTCGTTGTGAGGACAAATCCAGTAGGGTCCCTGTCTCTTTTCTAAGGTAAAACCAAGATGCGGGAACACTCTTTTGACAATTTTTTCAAATCGTTTCCTATCTTCTTCGTCTATAATGAAGTCGATATCGTTATCATAGGGAACTAAATTGCCGTTCCGATACCAGCCAATAACAGCACCAGAAATGATAACGTAATTGACGTTATTATGGTCCAATTGTTGAGCAAAGTCGTACGCCATCTTGAGACCAATCTTTCGGCAGCAAGGATCAGTATTAATGCGCATATTCAGGTTATGGTCGTAATGCGCCCAATGACACCAGTGTTTCTTTTCATAACATCCGGGGTAGAAGGCCGTGGAGCCCCTTACTATTTTCAACACTCGATCGCTGTTTTGTACAGGATACGAACAAATTGTTGAGACTGTGTTATTAATACTGCTGTGGTATGTTAGTGTTGAATTAGCGACGTCCCACGCCCAAGGATCACATTGCTGATTTAGTACCGAACAGACAACTTTTACCTGTAAGTACTGGCAGGAGACATAGAAAACCGCATGAGCCCGCGATCCTCTTAATCCGCTGCACAGGGGTTTGTACAATAACTCTAGCATTGCACTGGAATCGCACTCGGTCCACTCGGTTGTATTTGTGGTGTTGGCATGGGTGTTTTTATTAAAGGGGACTTCAATAAATATTGGTTTACTGTCGAGTGAGGCTGCAACTGCACTTCGCCTTGTTTGTAATGTGTAGATGTTCACTAAATAGTCTTGGAAGAAGATTATGAAAGCCGCTGTTATAATGGTCGACAAGCCGCTTAGTGCCAAAAGCTGTAGGATGGTAATCTGAAAAAGAGGGCAAACATCAGGATCAATCTTTCTCTATCAAACCTCATTTTCTCTGCAGACCAAAAAAGACACGCAAAGCATGCACGTGGCTACTCCAATTTGGTTTCTAACATGTTGGATCGAGAGACTTAGGCCTAGAGTTCACCGAGATGCATGCTCGAGGATCCAGCGCCAACCTGCAAGAGCAACAAAGATCATATCTCCGAGGATGACCGTGATGGGAATCCTGTATATTACATCACTAGCAAAAAAACTTAATTACCCTGACCAGAGGATCACCCTTGAGAAGACGGCTGTGCATGTGGATAGCGGTAAAGATTGACGTCATTATCGATCAATCAAAGCGTGCGTTATATCATGTCTATTTAACAAGTAGTCGCCTCAGGCTCCGTGATTATCGGCGAATAGTCTATTCGCCGATAATCACGGAGCTTGAGGCGACTAATTGTTTTAGTATAATTCACCGATCCCGCATTCATTGTTATACCCCTAGATACTGTTGCTACGTGGGACAAGCCAAATTTTATCTTTGGCAGAGAGCGCGAAAAAGACACCGATTGCAGAGAGGTGTTAGAAGTTGTTGCATGCAATTTGGATTTGATATTTTTATCTAGTGAAAAGTTGAATAATTATTGAAAAATCTTCGATATTCAAGTTTGTTGCTCGGACATTTTGAATTCCGTAGGGAAAACTTCCTTTTGTTTGCTATGAGTGGGAGGAGCTATCGTCAAAATAGGGATCGGTCTATTGCTCAAGTGATTCATAAGGTTTTTAGACAAAAAAAACTTGTTTTTGTTGGATTTTTCACGATCATAACAAAGCTCGCACGCGCACTACTTCCAATCCTTTCAATGTTATAATCACCTGTAGGTGACTAAACGAGAGAAAACGGAACCTCTCGACCAATCAGCGCGCGGAAATTCTTATAATCACTTGAGTAATTATACTAAGTTATATTAGTGATTTTGCTGAAGGCCACGTGACACAAACCAATCGTGCCATCCATGGTAGCCCGTGCTTTGACGAGTGAAAGAAAAGTAAATAACTTTTGCACAGGAAGTTTGCAATTCACTATCCACGAAACGTACTGATAATCATATGAGAATTGTCACAGAATTCCCTCACCAAAACGAGGCTGGTATTTTAAATGTCTTCTAGTATAGTAAACGAGATTGCGGGCTCTAGAGAGTGTCGTCCTTCGACTCATTTAGTTGCCGAAGGCGACGTGACGTTTAGATCTGCTCTCCGCTCGCTCCGAGCAATTACACTTTATTCCACTCTTAATATTATATTTATACTTTTTCATTGTATTCGGTAGATATACACACGGTTTTTATGTAAACCAGCTTGCTGATAGAATTCCGTGTATAATAAACTCTATTTATCTACTCCTTTGTTTGTGTTTTGACTATTAATCTTTGGCTATATACACCGGTTGTTATGAAAACACTCTAATGGTACATCAAATCAAGCTCGTATCTCACCTTCATGTTAAGCAAATAATTGATTCTTTCTTTGCTATTCTTTCCGCCCTTGTTTCCTTGACGGCTGATCTACACTTTCATCTTTTATATGTGTTGGCATTAGTGAGGCTAACAGGTATGTCCGAAGAGACCTTGAAAACAGCATGTGACTGTTCTGTAGTTTAGCGACTGGGGGTATATGGTATAGTCTCCATGGGACCCATGGCAAAGAACTGGTGTTTCATTTTCATTAATTAGTTATTGCTTTATTAAACGGTGCACTACTACAAAACGAAAACAGGCTCCACTAGGAAATGTTAATTTTAAAAATCATCAAAATGACGATAGCCTTCATGCATACTCTCTTTATTATCCATTACATTGGCCCTTATCATAATACTGCCTCGTCCTTATGCATCTCTTTTTAGTAGGAACAGAGAGAAAAAGTAGTGAGTGCAGTGGTAGCGAGCGCGCAATGAATCTATAGCAAAGGATCAATATCCCATGAG
This sequence comes from Scolanthus callimorphus, assembly GCA_033964015.1. Lineage (NCBI taxonomy): Eukaryota > Metazoa > Cnidaria > Anthozoa > Actiniaria > Edwardsiidae > Scolanthus > Scolanthus callimorphus. The sequence goes on from JAWWUD010000206.1 coordinate 117,923, forward strand.
GCCTTTCGTGCTAGTCCGCTCCCAGTCACTCTCTCGCCTCGAAAATCACTAGAAAAATATCATGATTACATAAATTTCTATTACATAATTACTACCACTAGCGGTTAAATAAACATCAACGCTTTACTCCGATTAATAAATTGGTTACAAGTCTAAAGTTTGTTCACTAGTATTCTTGATTTAATCAATGGTTTTCCTAACTACAATTTTTATTTAATTTTATATAGAGAACGGCGAACACAAGCGATAGCGTTTCATCACGCTTTGAGATACGGTCCGTCTTTATCGGCACTGACATCTACATAGTTCTTCAAGCGAACGGGTTTTCTAGATTTCAAGGGCGCTGAAGGTGGCGGTGTCAAGGTCGGTTCCCATGAACTGTCGATGTCAGCGGAGCAAAGGATGTCTTGGGAGATTCTACATCCTTTGCCGTATAGGGTATCGTGGCCGGCCCCGGTGATGATAACGGGATACTTAGGGGAGTATAATGTAGGTAGGTGTTGTTCTATACCCACTACAGGGTTGTGACCAGTGTCACAAACACAACCCTTGTGGAAATTCCAGGATCAAACATAACAGTTGTGGAAATTCACCGATCCCGCATTCATTGTTATACCCCTAGTTACTGTTGCTACGTCGGACAAGCCAAATTTTATCTTTGGCATAGAGCGCGGGAGACACCGATTGCAGGGAGGTGTTAGAAGTTGTTTCATGCAATTTGGATTTTATATTTTTATCTTGAAAAGTTGAATAATTATTGAAAAATCTTCGATATTCAAGTTTGTTGCTCGGGCATTTTGAATTCCGTAGGGAAAACTTCCTATTCTTTGCTATGAGTGGGCGGAGCTATCGTCAAAATAGGGATCGATGAATTCCAGGTTCCACGATAGGGGGGGGTAACGGATAATAAAAGGAACAGCCCAATTCAAATGGCTGGTAAAATAATAAACAGAACGTGCTTGTTTATACTTTATACCATTTTACATTTGTTGAAGTAAGACAAAACATTCGCCAGCCATTTTCATCATTATTATTTCTTTAAATTGTTCTATATCTACAATTTACTACATTGGACTTATATTCACAAAATTATTACTACTTGTGTTGCATAAGCATTACATAAGAGGCCCCACTTGGGCGGGGACGTTCCTCGTTATCATGTGAAGTAAGAAGCCCACGTGCGCAGAGCAGTCTATCTGAACCGCCGTGAACATAGCTTCTGTTGTTTCTAGCAAAAATCCACTAATATTTAAAATTACAAACGAGTTTCTATATTTCATATATGAGGACGCTAAGTGCAAAAAATAAGTATCAAAAAGTCATCAAGAATAGAAATTAATTTGAACCGCAGTCGTCCATTGTGTTACCCCAGGTACCAAAGTCTGCGATTGTCATGCCATTGTTGGCAGACTATTGCGACAGTTAGGCGAAGAGCCTGTGTCAGCCGCCATTTTGACAGCACAGCAACATACCAAGTTGGAGAAAGCATCCATTTCCATCGGCTGATTTAGAGAATATAGAGCAATGTTTTCGATTGAATTTGCCGTAAATCAAATCTGAAACTTTGTTTCTAGATGTTTATTTAGAGGTTTCAACACGTAATTCGTCTTCTAATATTGAATGAAAACAATAACAAAGGAGTGGCTGACACGGGCTCTGTAAAGGGAGCCTGTCACGCAACTGCGCAGCTGTTCTGCGCATCTCAAAACAAAGAAGTATCTTCCCGTAACGATGGCCAGCGAAGGCTGAAAACCACGAAAACAATCCGTTTTAATCTCGCTATTTCTCGATCCATCTGACCAATGCTTACGTTTTACATATTCTTCAATAGTTTTCTGATAGGATGGCCTTAACTAGTTTTGCTCAGTGATCGTTCCTGGAACATGCGCGTATCGTGACAGTGGCTGACACGGGCTCTGTAAAGGGAGCCTGTCACGCAACTGCGCAGCAGTTCTGTACATCTCAAAACAAAGAAGTATCGTCCCCCATCGTCCCGTAACGATGGACAGTGAAGGCTGAAAACCACGAAAACAATCAGTTTTTATCTCGCTATTTCTCGATCCATCTGACCAAATGTTTACGTTTTACATATTCTTCAATAGTTTTCTGATAGGATGGCCTAACTAGTTTTGCTCAGTGATCGTTCCTGGAGCATGCGCGTATCGTGACAGCCTCCTTTAACTTGAACTTTATTTACGTTAATTACATTTA